>CAKNXH010059472.1:63639-94361 GCA_932178445.1 Andricus quercusramuli
GGAAAACTCGATTTTATAAAAAAAAAAATAGAAAACATCGTGTTTTTTTTGTTTAAACAATATTTTTACATGAATAACAACATTTTATCACATTTTTATGCCCACCGTCAGAAAGAAGAGATCTTAAGCTTCAAAAATATGTGTCTCTTAATTTTTTATACCTTGAATTGCATGAGTTATAATTGCAGAAAGAGTGGTGTACATAAAGGGGCATTCTCGGCGTTAAAGGGTTAAGGTGATTACCGATCACAGTAGCTTAAGTTGGCTTCACAATCTTCGTAAGCCCACAGGTAAGTTGGCTAGGTTGTCTCTCGAGCTGTTAGTATATGATTTTGAAATAATCCATAGGAAAGGTGCCCTACATCATGTCCCGGACGCCCTATCACGATTGTCAGAGGATCGGGAACTAGGTGTCTCCTGTGTCGAAATTGATGACCTTTTGGTACAAGACATAAAAGATAATTGGTACCAACGACGAGCAAAGGCCGTGAACGATTGGCCTTGGATTTTTCAAAACTGGAAAGTTGTTAATGACAGGCTATATATATCTGGGTATCGACAAAACATACCAGAGAATAGCATCAAGGTACTATTGCCCCGGGGTTTATCAAGATGTCTCTAGGTTTGTTAGGCATTGTGATTCCTGTCAAAGGTGCAAAGTGGAACAGGCTCGTCCGGCCGGCTTAATGGGACAACGCGTTATCGAGCAGCTTTGGAGCGTGGTTGCATCGGACATCATGTAAGTCTGGATACCGATACGTGTTGGATTTCCAAGACCTATTCACCAAATGGGTTGAGGTGGTTGCGATTAGGACAGCCAATGGTTCAACTATCCGCAAGAACTTCCAGGATTTAATAATATCGAGGTGGCGTACTCCCGAGGTTCTGCACACTGATAATAGTACCGAGTATTGTTATAGAGTAATAAAGCAAATGTGTATGATAGTAGTGTTTCTCCATGATTATCACCAGCAATGGGATTTGCACCTCCCAGAGTTCAGTTTCGCGTACAATACCGCAAACCATCGGTCCTTAAATGTATCTCCGGCTTTCCTTAATTTCAGCCGACAACCGTTTCCGTATCGAGACCTTAGACGAAACTTAGAACGAGACAATGTCAGGACTTTTCCAAACCCCGAGGAGTTCTAAAACCCAATGTCGCAGCTAAACTCTCTGAGAAATTCGAAGTTCCATTTGAGATTATTAAGAGAATCTCGCCTATAGTCTATCGCTTGGTCACGATCGGAGGGAAGTTCGCGGGCAAGGAGCATGTCCGACACCTAAAGCCATACTACAGGAATACAAATGATGAGCAGGCTGACAAGAAGTCGGATGTGGTTCAGACACGCCAGAATGAAACTTTTTTTTGGCTATTGGGAAGGTCGCGTCTGGGGCTGGCTGGACACTGTGATGTCTGGCCTCGAGAGATTTTTTCCAACTCCCGAGACGTCCTGAGACGACGACAGGCTAGACCCACCCTGGACTAGCTAGAAAGTGGAAAGAGCCTCTAAAAATGATTTTTTTGGACGTATTAGTTTGTTTTCTTGGTCAATCAATTTGTAGATATTAAGTTTTGTTGGGATTTTAACCAACCGTCGTTGTACGAAGAACAAAAAAAATCCTTTTTTTCTTAGGCTATAAGCCTCATTATTTTTGTGTCCCAAGATATCCAACTTGTAGAGAGATAGCATTTGTTTTCCTACCCCGAGATCTGTTACTGAAGGCATTTTTTTATTAGGGGGGGGGGGGGGGGCTAGTGTCTCTAGGAAATGAGTCTTCCGGTTATTTTAAAACGAATGCTTTTAAGTATTAAGTCAACAGGGAAATCATCGGTGGCGTTATGACTGCTGTCACCCCGATTTTAACGCGGTACTCACCGGGATTCGAAGGTAAACGCATTTTTTTCCAAATATTGGGGTTCCATCTGTCTGCGCTTACCTAATTTTTTTCTCGCGTAACCTATCCTCACCGCATTTACTCTCATGGTGATGGTTTTTTTTTACTGTTTTGATGTTCAGTTGACTCCGTTGCTGCTTATTTGCACATATTATGACAATTTTGGTTTCATAAAAGCAGAGAGCTCTGAGGCTGCTGGGATTCGGTTTTGGGGGTGAGAACTACCGCTTTGATTTTCTCGTTGTCATTTGTCGCGTGTTCCTTGCCAGGACAAACAAACCGGTAGTCCCCAGCTAAGGTGGGGGGTGTTGTGACGCGGTAGATTTTGAATTACCGATCTTTTGGCCGCGTCACTAAACATGAACCACTGGCTCAGGTGGTTTCAGTTTCTATCTTCCAGCGTAAATTAATTTCGAGGGGAGAGCCGCACCTAAATCTCAGAGCACTCACGAAATTTTAATATATAAAAAAAAGATGAATTCCTTCGGTTCTCCGGTTTTCCGAGGTATCATGGGTTTTGTAAACCCGGGCTCGTCATTGACCAGTGGACATGATATCCGACGACGAGGAAGGAAGGAAGGATGAGGGAAAAAGACTTCCCCGTGCTGATGCTCTTCGCGGATGTGCTCTAAACGTTACCAGCTGACGGAATCCGGCACACATAACTTACCGGCCTCTCCACATGGATTGCTCGTCAGTAGAGAAATAGGGCTTACATCATCTCAATAAAACCTATTACAATGGTTACTTATGTAATTTGCTACTTATAATTTGGGTTCACGGACAACATCATCGCACCCTTTGTATCTTGAATTGGGTCCGGGTATCTTATTGATTATGCTGCACGACTACGTTTGTTACTGCACTTCAATTGGCTGATAGCGGAAAGACTCTCCCACATGCTCCAGAGCGAATTATCGATTGGTACTCTCTTTTCGAAATTCGAGCCAGACGAACATGCCTTTTGGAGGCTTTTCGTGTTTTGATATAATTTGATTTGTACCTTAAAGTTCTACGCTTGTTAGGGATGGTCAAGGTATGTTTTCTTATGTTCTGGCAAATTCGTTCGGGGTCGAGCTCATAATTACCGACTTTTAGACCTTTTGAGATGCGAGTTCGCCTCGACCGAGTTCCGCCACGTTTTTTTGCTATGTATATAAGATTTGTATTTGCTCTTCTTTATTTTCCTGATGCTCTCTTCCTTTCTTTTTTTTTTTCTTCGATAAATATGAGAGTTCCGGAACCTTGCCTATAAAATCATTAGAGTCAGTGATTTAATTCTCTTGTTTTACTTGAGCTTGAGGTCACGGGTTTGGCATGGGTCGAATATGGCCGCCAAGCCACGTGCTAATTGTCTAAATAATTTTTGAAAAATGACAATGGTGCGTAACGCGTTGCTCTTAATTCAAATCGCGATTTTGCTGCGATCTTTTTAAACATCAAATTGGTCTAAACCGACTCTTTGCTGCATGTGAACCCTTTCCCTGATTTTACTCCTTTAGAACTTTGAGCTAAGCCGAAAATCTTCGCGAATTGTGTTTCCTTTCAAAGCTTCATCCTCATTCTATAAACATGAAAAATTATTGTGATCAACAAGAATTCCGAAGGTCACTGCTTAGCAGGTTTTGTCAATTGATAGTGACTGGCGCATTATAAATATAAATTTCGGAATTCTCGATTTTCGTTAACTGCATGGCCGCTTGTGTGACCCGCGGTCATAACTTCTTTTCGAACTGAACAGGCTGTATCGAGGCTACAAAGTCCATCGTGCTGGAGGTATGAAAGCTTCATTTATTAACCAACTCAACAAGATTCCGGCTTGCCCGCGTCAGGCTCATTCCATCGCGAACCGGATGCAAAAGGCTGTTCTTCTGCGGTCACTTCATCTGGTCCGTCAACACTGTTCCTCATAAAATTCTACAAAGATTGGCAGCTCTAAAAACGTATCCGGAGGTGAAACCTTCATCTCCAACTGTCCCGTCTACCGCGTAAGGACATCCGCGGCTAGAGACCTGACTCCAGGAAACAGTGTTGCTTGATGTTATCTGCCGTAAATTTCCCGCTCTTGCTTACCTTCTAGGACAGAAGGAGCAGAAGCGGATGACGTATACGTTCCAGTTGCGTCGGGATTGGTTGCTTTAAGGCAGGCCTGCCCAAGCTGAGGAAAACTGCTCACTGACCACGAGATCAATTTCCACCACCAGTTCCCTCCGCACAGCGTCGGAGGCTCGGGGAGGTGGTCCCTCTCTGAAATGGAAGGGAGACATCCAGTACCGTAGCAAGACAGTATCTCGGAATGTGTTTTAGGGCGACCGATTTTTAAATGAAATAGAATGAGTGAAATAATTTAGAATTTGGAATATAATAAATATATAAGCAGTAATGGAATGAATGAAGTCTTCCAAACAAGGAAAGTTCATAATATGTTCTGTAAAGAAGGTTAGATATAAATCCTTAAAAACCAACAGTTTCATGGAAAATAGGTTTATTCTGAAAAATTCTTGAAATCTTAAACCTAAAATCCAACACTCTTTATCCAATGATTTTTTCGGAATATCATTTGTTGGTACAATAATTACAATACATTTTTTACATAAAATTTCAGTAAAAATTTGGTTACAGTTTGAAACACGCTCATAATCTTTTCCAACTTATTAGCGTTGACATTTAAGGAAATTATTATAATTGTGTAAAAAAATAAGGTTTCTACAGATGAAACAAATTGTAGATTTGTAGAAAAAATTTCTAGATCTTTTTTGAGTGCACAGTTTTTCTCTACTCAAATTTTTTTGTATCTTATATATTTTCAACGGAAAATGGAATTTTTTATTTTTCATTATTTATTTGTGCGATAAAAATTTGAATTTTCGTTTTTTTAAGAAAATTAAAAAAAGTCTCATAACAATTTTGTAGGGTGCTAAATAAAACATTTTTCTTCTCTCGAATTTTTGTCATATCGTGCGTTGTTTGGCTTAAAATGTTCCTTTTTGATTGTTTTTTGGAATTTTGTAAATGATATAACTCCAGTAATTTTTGTTTCATCAGAAAAAGGCATAAAGATAAATTATTTATCTTTTCCAGTACTACCAATATCCGTACTTAGAATTTTAAAATTTGCAAAACAAGTGGTCTCGAAAATTTTCAAACAGCGCTCACTTTTTGAATTTGTATCCAAAATGGCTGGCTAACAAAAATAACGAATGAACAATAAAAAAATTATTCCACCTTGATTTTTCATTTTAAAAAACATTTTTGTGATTTTCTCCCAATGCGGCATTTTTAATATTTTTTTAGTTAGGCTAGAAAAAAAGCTTGATTTTTTTTCTTGGAAAACACCCCAGAACGAAAATGGGATGGAAAGTATTGGTTGAGTTGTAGAAGGTCATAAGAGCGCGGATGCCCGCGCCAACGAGATACGGCGCTACTAGGCGTGCTGTAGTGACTCAGTTGTTTTAATAATTGATAAAAATTATGTTTCTGCTTACAAGTGACAAAAATCAGGTCACGATCTATACAATTGTCATCTATTACAAAGAGGATAATGAATTAAAACATCGCAATCTAGCTCTTTTATCCGACAATCTAAATCACGAAACAATATCTGTTTACGAATTTCAGAAAGTTATAACCAAATACCTAAAAGATAATTTCAAACCAAGAAAAATTATTTACTCTACCAATGGTGCAGCACAACATTTTGAAAATAAGTACAATTTTGCAAATCTGCTATATCATGAAGCAGACTTCGGTATTCAGACGGAATGGCACTTTCACGCGACTGCACATGGAAAAGGACCATGTGATGGAATTGGGGGCAATTTGAAAAGACTCGCCGCACGTGCAAGTCTCCAGGCATCGTCTCAGAATCAGATTTTGACTACTGATGCTCTATATCAATGGGCTAAAAAACTTGCCTGAAACGGTAATATTTTTTATTTGCAAAGAAAATCATGCCGCCACTGCTGAAAACCTTAAAACTCGATTCGACTCTGCAAAGAATGTGCCAAGCACACAAAAATACTATCACTTTGTACCCTCTTCAGAATCGACTCTAATTTTGAAGAAGTATTCGTCATATTCACAGCAAAAAGCACCACAAAACGTGAGAGGCAAGGGACTCACATAAAAAAAGTACCCCAAAACGTGAGAGGCAAGGGGACTCACATAAAAAAAGCACCCCGAAATGTTAAAGGCAAGGAGAATCACGTCAAAAATTGTTAAAGGCAAAGAGATTAACACCAAAAAAACACACAAAAACGTGGCATACAAGACGACTTATTAAAAACCATCTCGAAATGTAACAGATAAGCAGAACCATCCAACAAAATCGTTAATGATTTTATTATTAACTATCGTTTTCCTACAATGGAACCATTTGAAAATTTTAATTAAGAAAATATGTAAATCGTTCTCCAGCTACATGAAAGTAAGGATAAAATGAAATATTCATTACATGTTAACTGAAAAATCATTTTTATCAATTATTGAAACAACTGAGTCACTACAGCACGCCTAGTAGCGCCGTGGCTCGTTGGCGCGGGGCACCCGCGCTCTTATGACCTTCTACAACTCAACCAATACTTTCCATCCCATTTTTGGTCTAGGGTGTTTTTCAAGAGAAAAAATCAAGCTTTTTTTCTAGCCGAACTAAAAAAATATCGTAAATGCCGCATTGGGAGAAAATCACAAAAATGTTTTTTAAAATGAAAAATCAAGGTGAAATGATTTTTTTATTGTTCATTGGTTATTTTTGTTCGAAACCTTGTTAAAATACCTTTCTAAAACCCGCATAAAAAAGTTAAATTGGATAACTGTAACAGGAGTTATGTACAATTGAAGGTTAGCAGTCGGGGTGAACCGTCAAAAATTCGGGCCCCTGTATCTTGACAACCCGTTATACTAGGTGCGCCCCCTTTACAGAATATAAAGAGGTCCACTAGCACTACAATCTGGCGGAGTTTGAATAAGATAGGCGACAACAAAATTTTAGGCGGGGACACTTGGGAAATTTTACCCCGTGCGATAAAAATGTGAATTTTCGTTTTTTGAAAAAAATTAAAAAAAGTCTCATAACAATTTTGTAGGGCGTTGAATAAAAAATTTTTCTTCTCTTGAATTGTTGTCATATCGTGCGTTGTTTGGCTTAAAATGTTCCTTTTTGATTGTTTTTTGGAATTTTGTAAATGATATAACTCCAGTAATTTTTGTTTTATCAGAAAAAGGCATGAGGATGAATTATTTGTCACTTCCAGTACTGCGAATATCCGTTCATAGAATTTTTAAATTTGCAAAACAAGTGGTCTCAAAAATTTTGAAAGAGCGCTCACTTCTTGAATTTGTATCCAAAATGGCTGGCTAACGAATTATTACAAATTATACAAATTATTGGAAATAAGGATCATTCAACAGTCCTATTTAAAATTGTAGCGCTTACACATTTTCTTTTTTTGTTCCTGTAAAGTATAATGTAATAATATAATTACGATTCATGTTTTTCAATTGTTGCATTATTAATAAAATCATATTCCTGTAAAAAAAAACATTACATTTTTCACCGCAGGATGTCAGTAAACGTTTCTGTTTTATTTGAGGTTCATTTACCAGCATTCAAATAAAAAAATTATATTTCAACTTAGTCGCCCCAAAGCACCTACTTTAAAACGTATCTGCGATCCTGCATTCGTCAAACTACGTCACGCGGCACGTGCCACGAACCACTACCACGCCCTTCTAGAAGTAAGCAGAGGCCCGTGGTGGTGGAAACGGAACATGTGGTGAACGAGCAGTTTTCCCCAGGTTGGGCAGGCCTGCTTTAAGGAACCATGATCGTAGTTTGGCTTACTTAAATTCCATACTTCGTTTTTGGCCAAGATTTCGGGTCTCCCGGCTCACTGTGCATATAAGTGACAAATTTGAATTTAATGTACTTAATAATGCGATTTATTAACGCTTTTTCAAAGGCATTTTTCATAAATAATCATCAGTCCTTTATTTGAGAATACCTAGTCATATTTCAATAAATTTTTAATTGTTTTAACGATTTTAATTTGTTCAAATTTGTTTTCAAGTCTCGAAATGGACGTATTTTCCAGACGTTATTAACATCTGTCGAAAATTTGGTGAGATAAAATGTTTCTTCTACTTTTCCAGGTAAACTATATACTTGAACAATGACATATCATTTGAATAATTGTAAAATTATTTGAATACATTATTTTATTGTTATCATTGATTAAAGTACCCATAACGTCTAGACAGTACGTTCATTTTGCGACTTGCCTGAAAAAAATGTCTAAGCAAATTAGAATTGTTTAAACAATTGAAAATTAGTTCAAAATTAACTGGGTCATCTCACGCCAATGTCTACCCAGGCGGAAATATTATATATAGTTTATATATAGTGTGAAGTATTATATATAATATTCGTTTGTTTTGTATAAAAAATATATAAAACAAACGAATATTATATATAATACTTCACACTATATATAAACTATATATAATATTTCCGCCTGGGTAATGATTATTTATGAAAAAAGCGTTCAAAAAGCTTTCATAATCCGCAATATTACGTAAAATTCAAATTTGTTACTTATGGGGTTTTCTTAGGGGACCTATAAGTTTGGCTTAAAGTCATTTACTCCTAAAATTTACACGGAGAAAAATGGATATTGAAATGTAGATATTAAAAACTTTGATATTTACCCATATTATATAGATATTACTGCATAATATCTAATATCTTCTACTCAATATACAAGATATTGAAGAGCAATCTCTGCGTATATTGGAAATATAAAATGTGTGATATTAACCGTTAATATCTGAGATATTAAAAAAGTGAAATTTTATCGGAGCAATGTCGTTTGACGTGTGGCGTGGCGACAAAAGATTTTAACCCCGCTTTGTCCGTACCTTGAGCATTCATCTTGTGTGTTGTGGTTTCTCAGATAGATATTGGGTTAAAAGTTCTGGTAGAAAATGGATTGAGTGTTGTTGGATATAATATCATAATTTTGTCGAGAGAATATGAGGACTCGGCACTACAGGCATCAATTATATTAGCCTTGGACAGCGTGTTATCAGCCCTTTTTGATTAATTATAATTAATCAAAAAAGCGAATGTTTGATTATTAGGATAGCCAAACCAGAGGACTACGATATAAAATCCTTTTGTATTTTATAGGAATAGGCATGCTTCAAGGTAATTTTTGCACAATTAACGAATATTTTTTGAATATCTTAGATTCTGCCCTTTAATATCTTGGATATTGTCAGTTAAAATCTTCTTTATAATATCTATGGATGCTCTACTTCAGTATCTAGATTTCTGTCCCATAGTTAAATCTCTAAGATATTAGCTAGTAATATCTAGATAGTCTGCTCTAATATCTATTTTTCTCCGTATATGATTGATTATTATTCTCTGTCGAATTCTGAACAATTTACTAAAATATGGAATATTGGTGGTATATTATAGCGTTTAAATATTACATTTGCAAGAAGCTGAGTTTTTTCTGTATTAAATCAATCGAAAACTTCATGGTATTTGCGCGACCCCAAAATGTTAATCGATCTCGCTCAAATTGAGAGGAAATTTTTGTTGGGCATTAGAACAAATTCCGGGGGTGAGAGAAGAGAAATTCTAAAAGAATGCAACAAGTGTAAATAAGAACCACCCTTACTTGCATATATGTTTTGTATTGCTTTTTGGAGCCAACCATATTGACTCTATACTCTTTTAGAACTTCACAAAGTTTTATTCTGTTCACCTACGGTACTTGTTAAGCTGATAGATTAATATTTATGGCAGTTACCTTTATCACACTTTTCCTTGTAGATTGGAATGACAATCGCTTTTTTCCGCTCATTTGGAACTTCCCCATCCTCAGCACCTACATTCATCAACTCGCTCAGCCTTATGCACAAATACTCGTCATCGTTCTCAAGCAATTCAGCGATAACACCACCCACACTAGCAGCCTCACCATTCTTGAATTTCTTTATCATAGCCTTAATTTCAGCAGCACAAATTACTGCTTCGTGTCTTTTAACGGGATTTTATAACGTAGTGTCTTTTATGTCGCAGTTGTTATGCTCCATAGCTTCACCTTTATATACTTTCTTGAAAAAATCACTCATACAGTCGTTTACTTTGTCTTTATCCCATACCATTTCAACCTCGCCATTCTTCATTCCGGCAAACTCTGTACTACTACTTCCTTTCCGATCTCTTGACCCACTTCCAAAATAATTTCTTCTCTCCTTCAAAATCATTTTTCATCTTTTTATCTTCTTTGGTTTATTTCTTTAACTAGTATTTTCACATTTATGTTATCACCCCTATAATAATTTTCTATTGTGATTCTTTCGTCATTACTAAGATCTACAATATTGAACTTTCTTCGATAAGCTTGTTTCTTCTCATTAAATTTCATAAAAAAGCTTTTTTTTCTTTCTTATCTTCTTTCGCTTGCTTTCTTTGACTAGTACTTTTACTTTTTTTTCTATCTCTATAATCATTTTCTAGTCTATAATTCTCTAACAGTCATTGCTAAACCCTGTAATATTCAACTTTCTTAGATACGCTTGTTTCTTCTCATTAGGTTTCATCAAACTTCGATCAATATTTCTGACTGGATCTACTTGGTTCTAGTATGAAAATTTTAAATAAAAATGTTGTTAACGTCAAAGATCAAATCCCCGTCTCCGGTTTTTGTACTGCAATCTGAATCAGAAATGAAGTTTTAGCACTTTCATCCGAGTGCATCCGGTTTTTATCTGACGAATCAAAGAGATATTATGATTCATTTTGTATCTAACAATAATAAATATAAAATATATTTTCGTGAAATGTCAAATTGGAGATTTTCCCCAAAGGTTTCCAGTTCTTATGTAGCAATAGGAACTGAAGATTAAGTGAATCGTCTAGTTGCAAAACCGGCCATCTCCAAAAAACAAAATTGTTGGGAAAAGCTGATTTACTGTCACACTTAGCCAGGATAAGATGGGAACCAAAACTCTTTGGTTGTTGAAGATATTAGGGCAGTATGTTTCAAAAAAATTTTCATATTTCTTGCTTGATTAAAAGGAACTTCTTCCATAAACTTCTTTATCTTTAAGAATGTAGGTGAACACTACACGAAACGAGCAGCCATTTTCAGCATGGAGATTTGGCCGGTTTTGCAGCAAGTCGTGATTTTCGAATGCATATAAAACAGGGATTTGAGCGTTTTTTTCATGGTTTCTTGTTTTCAGTTGATTAAAAAGTTCACATAGAACTAAAAAAACTGAAAAACGCATTTCTCAAAATCGAGGAGTTGGCCGGTTTTGCAACTAGACGACTCAAGTTACTGGTTCTATTCGGGTATATCAGAAATGATTTTTTTTACAATTCCTGAATAATTTTTCTGCGAGGGTAGGAATGATTTTTTCATTCGCGGAAGGAGCGACATACAAGAGGACAGTTTTTGGAGAAGCATGTCGTCTATTGTTTTTAGTATGTCAATATATTATGCTGAACATTCCCATTTTAGACAGAATTCACATGTCATAAAATATGAAATAATAATTGTTACCGAAAGACAAAAAGACACTCGCGTTTGAAAATGCAGGCTTCCTCAAAGGGAGGTAGATGAAGGTATCGTTAGGGGGAGGGGGGAAGAATATCGCAAGATTCAAGAAGATCGACATAAAATTTGCAGCGCTTCTACTCTGGCCGGAAGTGGTTTCTAGGTGTCTCGGAGCGTAATACGTTCGAATTTGCATAACAGAGCTTGCCAGGTTATTGTACCTCCTGCAAACTAGCCCTTCCTCCAGGATTTTCTCTCTGGTGAATCCCCCCAACCCCCTCATGTCCTCTAAAGGTATATCTGAGTCTATCGCACCCGGCGTTAACGGCTGCATTGTGCGAGACTTGCTACAATGTGCATCACGTACGCTGGTAAAGAGAATCGCGCGTTTCGCGAGTTGTACCCTTTTGTTCTCGTCGTTTCATTTAATTTCGAGTTCATAGGTAGGTACCTACGTGGAGCAATTAGAAGTCGGCTCTCTAGGACTTGGGAAGACCCTGGATTGGTATAGTACTGGTAGCTGGATAGGTAGGTTCGTTTACGCTTCACGATCGTCTCGAGATTCTATCTTGAAACGACGCCATCTTTAATGCGTGACTAGGGTCAAGATGAACTTCCTGCTTTGGAAACTGAATCCTGAAAATTACTAGGTGCGGCGAGTGTCAGTGAACATAATCACGGAGAAAGCACTTCCGTTTCATCTTCCCTTCGTTATCACGGATTACAGTTTTTTATTTAATTTCTTCATCGCGTCGCAATTAGCAAGGTCCTTCTTATATCCATCCTGATTCAAATCTAGTAGATGCATAAAACGAGTAATTAAAATGCATCTCCCGAGTGAGCAATTCATTTTAAATTGTCGCTTGGGAATTAACTGTTTATTCACAGATTTGAGAAAAGAAAAACTAATATTGTAGATAAAATTTGAATTTATTTGTTGGCCATTAGCTATAGAAATCTGAAATTTATTTCACAGCATTAAATTGAGATTCTGTTTTGAAATTTGAATTGTTAGCAAGCCTCGACTGTATATATAGGGATATGCAGACTCTTCGGTTTCGATGTTTTCAGAGAGTCAGCCCTGCTTTGGAAAGTGGACGTTCCACTGGAATAGATGTAGTCTGAGTAGCGAAATAATCTCTAGTCATTCTACTGAAATTGGGACAGATATCCTTATGGCCTATTCGCCCCTGGGATTTGCAGATCCCAAGGGAAAATTTTACACTGGCCGAGTACTCGCAGAATGCAGCCAAGACCGTTGGCGTGATACAGTTAAGCCTCTGAAGGTAACTAAGTTTTGTCAGTACTGTCAGGCTACTACTGAAACTCCTAATGATTACTATTTAAATAAGTTATGTACTATTCTTCAATGTTAGTGGTGTCGACCAGAGAGAAATTGATTAAATTAATCTTAATAACTAATTTGGTCGATGACTGGTCATTTTTAAATAAACAAGAAAAAAATCTACTCAGTTGCAGTTTGAACCGGGACCTCTGTTTTTTCTTGAGTCAGGGCGTTAACCAATTACAATACTGAGGTCAGATCAACAGGTAATTTCTCGTGGTTGCCACCACTAATATCGACATTTTGTTTATTTTTTTATTCGAAATTCTTCACAGGTTCCTAATTTCATGCAGACTAGAATCTTTCTGTGTAACACTCGCTGACCCGTGGGTACGAGAAACAAGAACTTGTCTATCGTGACCTCGGCGGCGTAATTGGTTGACTCATGAAAGGCAGAGATCCCGGTTCGAACCATGACAAAAGTAGATTTTTTTTCGTTTCCTTAAGAGTCTCTAGTAATAAACCAAATTTCAAATGTAATTTAAATGAGTTCCATACTAAACCAGTGCGCGCTTAACCATTATGCTATCACAAAAAATGCCAATTGTCACAAAAAACACAAATACATTCTCTCATAAAGAAAAACCAATCTACACAGTCAAAACTCAAAGAAAGGAAGTCAGTTCTAGAAGTTTCATATCACCATATATTTAAGCTACAAAATTCATCTATTGTTAGAGATGCCTGACATTGGAATGAATTACCTGTATCAATTGGACGTGAGTGCACCATATTTTTTGTTTTTTTCCGATGAAATATAGTTCAATAATTTGAGCTTTTTCAATATTGGACGTTTTTTGCTTAATTCTGAAGAATCAATAGATCATTTCGATTAGGTTTTTTCACTTAGGCTACGAATCCAGAAACAAGAATGTTTCATCAGGCCAGGTTTAAAAAAAGACAACAATGCAACCAGACGTGCTAAAGACTTCTAGTAGGGTTTAAATTAAAGTTTGAACCTTGATATGTAAATTTATAAAACTAAGAGACTGGAAGCATAACAGAGACTTAGTTTAACACAACTTTTTACGTTTTTTATGCACGCTCATCACCCACAAGCTTGTATATCATCCGCCCGCTGCGATAGCTCTCACAACGCCCACTTCTCATAAAACGCTAAAGTTCGATGAATATCTTTGTTAATAATCACATATTTGTGAATAATAATTATTAACAATTTGACAATTAATCATAATATATTAATTATTATTCTAAACAAATAACAATTATTTCACAATATCGATAATGTTTCTTAGATGATTACTTGACCCTAGGTTTTTTTCCAGAATAAGTACAAATATAAATAAAAATACAATATATAAAATGATTTGCTCACTATAGAAACCACATATTTTTTGTAGAGAACATATCTTAGTTCTTTGAACAAACCTTTTTTTGACAAAACTAAAATATTCTTGAACCAACAAAAAAATTCTGTTGCTTCTATAGCTTTGTTTTTTTGTACGAACCGCACATTTTTTTCAGTGCTCAGAAATTGGGGCATTCGCACTTTTCCAGATAAATGTTGCATCTTTCGGGTGAAATCCTTCACCTCTTTTCTATTAGTATTATGATGCGATAATTTCTTTCATTCTATTTTTATAAATTCGAGATTTATTGAAATTTGATTTATTAAATTCTCAACATTTATAATGGAAAGTGTTAGATTAATGTGAATTTAGGCTTATCCAGTTTTCATCAATTCTCGACGTTTTGAGACCCTCTGGGTCAGAAAAAAGGTTTTTTGGAGGAATTTTCCAATCAAAATTTCCTTTAGTACACTCTTTTTTCGTCGAAAAAGCCGAGTCCAGTTCGCAGCCAGCCCTCTCCCATGTGGAAATCGGACCAACTTAGCCCAACTTATAATTGGGCGCCAATTGGGCCCCAACTGGTTAGCCCAGATAACAAAAAGTGAAATTAATTAACAGATTATTTTAAGTATATGAGTAAGTAGATGTAATCCCACCCGAATCCTGAAACTTTTCCAATTATTCCGACTTTTTAATGATCAAAATCTATTCTAATAAAGCCGATCAGTGTTTGACGTCTTGATTGGGCTTACGTTGGGCATACCCATAGATCGCCCATAGTGGACGTTCTGCATTAATTAACAGATTATTTTTATTATATGAGTACGTGGATGCAATCCCATACAAATCCTGAAACTTTTACATTTACTCAGATTTTTTTATTATCAAAACTTATGTTGATAAAGCCGATCAGTGTTTGGCGTCTTGATTGGGCTTACATTGGGCATACCCACAGATCGCCCATAGTGGACGTTCTGCATTAATTAACAGATTATTTTTATTATATGAGTACGTGGATGCAATCCTATACAAATCCTGAAACTTTTACATTTACTCAGATTTTTTTATTATCAAAACTTATGTTGATAAAGCCGATCAGTGTTTGGCGTCTTGATTGGGCTTACATTGGGCATACCCATAGATCGCCCATAGTGGACGTTCTGCATTAACTAACAGATTATTTTTATTATATGAGTACGTGGATGCAATCCTATACAAATCCTGAAACTTTTACATTTACTCAGATTTTTTTATTATCAAAACTTATGTTGATAAATCCGATCAGTGTTTGGTGTCTTGATTGGGCATACCCATAGAACGCCCATATTGGACGTTCTGCATTAATTAACAGATCATTTTTATTATATGAGTACGTGGATGCAATCCCATACAAATCCTGAAACTTTTACATTTATTCAGATTTTTTTATTATCAAAACTTAGGTTAATACAGCACATCAGTGTTTGATTTCTTGATTGCGCTTACATTGGGCATACCCATAGAACGCCGATAGTGGACGTTCTACATTAATTAACATATTATTTTGATAATATGCGTAAGTGGATTCAATTCCACCCAAATCGTGAAGCTTTTCCAATTATTCGGAAGTTTTAATTATCAAAACTTATGTTGATAAAGCCGATCAGTGCTTTATTGTTCTTAATTGGGCTTAAATTGGGCTTACCCATAGAATGCCCATAGTGAGCTCTATCGGAGCAAACCAGTCTGGATTCTGAAAACAAAAAGTAACCCCAGTTATGTCGATAGAGGGCAGTAGAGAGTTAAAATGTCGGCTGTGGTCTGCTGCTACTTACATCGCTAAATTTATTTTAAACTGCATCCGGTTAGAAATAAATATGAATCAGGATAATTGTGATAAGAAGCGCGGTGCAAATCATAAAATACGCATACCGATAACATTTTCAAGTAAAACAACAATAAATAAACATTTGTTTTAAACTTAGCATTTTGTAATTTTGAATAACCCGCCTGTATTAGTAAACGTGTGCGACTGCGCGAGCCGCAACGCCGCAGACGGGCTCTGTCGTCTGCACTAAAGCAGTCGCGCACGCCATTTTTTCTTGAAGTCGAGTCCGATGACGCTTTCGTAAAATCAGACTATTTTTACAAAGTTCTTCCGTTTTTTTATAGTAAAAATAAATAAAATAAGTGACTGCCTTTGTGTTGTTTCTCATTCTCAGTTGAGTAATCGTATTAAACCAAATTTAATGCAAAAACACCACGTCAGATGCTTTCAGGACTGAGCTGACTGTTGGAAGAGACTGGGACGGAGGTCAAGAGGAATAACAGGATGCTGAAAGTTCTTAAATCATTAAAAAGTGTCAAATTTAAAGAAAATAAGAACAAATATTTATTATTTATTATATTTTTAATGTTATGAATTCAATAATTGTACCTTTTTTCATTAATTGGGCATAAAGTGGGCTGCCCAACTAAGGCCCAGCTATTTGCCTCAAATTTAAAGAAAATAGGAACAAATATTCATCATTTATTATACTTTCAATTTTATGAATTCAATAATTGTACCTTTTTTCATTAATTGGGCATAAAGTGGGCTGCCCAAGTAAGGCCCAGCTATTTGCCTCAATCTGGGCGTTCGTTGGGCTGACCGTTACAACCCAGACAGTTGCCCAGTTGGGCAGTATTTGGGTTGCCCAATTGGGCCCCAATTATTAATTGGGCAATCTGGTTGGGGCCCAGTCTGGCCCCAATCAACTTTTCCACATGGGCTCCCGTCAATATCTATGGTTTTAACTATGAAACATAAAGCTGAGACCTACGCTATATGCGATAATTAGTTCGTAAATAAAATTATTCGCTTCAGTGACATCCACAAAATTTCGTTTAACCATTTTTAATGAGAATACAAGTTTTAAGTTCAAACATGGAAAATGTCATTATCACGCCCGGCACGTTCGTGACTTTCACTAATTATTTTATTAAATTGAATTTGGAATAGTCATTTAATGTGAAGCCATCGATGAAATAATTATTACAAAATACAGCTCGTGCAACCATCAACCGCACAATACTTTTCCTAAATCATGGACCAAATAGTGGATCAAGTTGACTCAACAACTGCAAATCCTGAAGAGATTATAAATCAACTAGTAATCAATTATCCCAAGGCCTTTTTTCATGTTCAACTGCAATAACCAAAATAACCAAAAAGACTACATACCCGGGTAAAAATATTTGGTTTTGACATTGTCTTGGGTAAAGACTCATCCAAGACAATTTCAAGTTATTCTCTATGTCCAGTTTGTGAGATGGAACCATACTATTTTTCATATCTTAGAACTGAAAACGAATATTTTCGACCTAAAGACAAAAATGTATGTCTCGAGACAAAATTATTTGACATGGAAATAACCTGAGAGATTTATAACTCGAAGAATGGCGAATGTAAAAATGTTGTCCATTTTTTTTCTATCTCCAGCAGTTCACTGGATACTTGTAGAAATTACAGTTTCAGTCTCGTTATGGGAAATTTTATATGGCTGTAGTTATTGAGACCGACAGGCTTCGAATCTTTAACTGAAAACTCAGTTATTACAAAATTACAAATGTTATCAGTTGTAAAATTTTAATATTTAGCAGATGTCAACGGTTCGGTCGCAACTTATGTGGAAATGGTAAACCCTGCCGATAGTAATGAAATGAAGACATGAAGAATGCTTCCGTGTCTTAAAGACAAGTCTACCAGGTCTTATCTGGGCACAGCTACATTACCCAGCAACGGAAAACATGGTTAAACGACATTTTTTTCGAAAAATGAGTTTTTTATATCAGTGGAATCGTAAGAGTAAGCTGCGTCCAGTGCCGTCTTTAGAAAAAATGCGCCCCTAGGCTACACATTTTCAAGCGCCCCTTCAAAATCCCCCCCCCCCCTCTTCCGCATCAAAGTTTAGGAGTATGAATACATTTTCGAAAGCCCATTATTATTTTAGAAATCTTTATTATTAATACATAATACATACTTTTAATTTGTTTTAAAAAACTGAGACTAACAAGTAATCACACCCTCCCCAGTAGCAGAAGTTTTGGTGGGACTGACGTTACACCTAGACTCTCCACCGTACGATGAATCTCTGCTTAAATTGGACATGATTTGGACTCGCAGAATAAATTTCGCGCATAAAGGTGGTACTTAGGTGTACAATCTAAACATGAATAATACAAACAATAAAGCAGCTTTTGGAAGTTTATTCGGAAGAATATTTATCGCCGAGTTTCAGGCGATGAATGAAGATTAGATGTTTGGAATACTAGCGGAGTGAATGATCTTAAGGTAAGAGAACTACGAGAAACTATGCACGTAAGGAAAATAGATATTTTATGTGTACTTGAGACGACGAAAAAGGGCTGCGAAACTAGAAAAATAGAAAATGGGGTGTTCGAAGGCGGTTTTGAAATATGGTCAGGAGTATGTAGTGAATCACATGGTAGTCAGGGGCTCGGTTTAATTATGAATGAAAAGCAATACAGCATCTCAAAGATTATTACTTCGTATTTCCCAGATTGTTTTGGGCTAGAATGTAGGTAGGAATCAGAAGATTATTTATCATAGCGTGCTACGCTCCAGTTGATAGCGATTCGAGGGAAGTCAAAGATGACGCTTTCCACGTCAAAAAAATCAATCTTGGCAGTCATCTCATCGATTTTAATGAAACGCAGTGTTGTTGTGGTACTTTGTGGGTAATGCTTTTTGGCAGAAGGATTTTCAAAAATTTTGAAAATTCTGGGCGTGACGCCATTTTGAAATTTGGGGTGGTTTTTTTTTTTAAATTGTAATATCTCCGACAATTTTTTTCGGATTTTAATGAAACACATAGGCACTTCGTAAAACAAGATGCTGTTTTATATAAAATATTGAACAAAAAAAAATTTCAAAATTTTCACAAAAAAAAAAACTCAAAAAAATTTTTTGATTTCATTTTTGACAAATTTCGCTATTTTTGATTTTCGATTTTTTTTGAGAATAATATTCCTTATTCTTTTATCTTTCATTTCAAAAAAAAAAACTTGACGGACACTCATCTGGTTTGCGAGTTATGAATATTTAAAGAACGACATTCCAGTCGAATGCTTGAGCTACGCAGCAGCTAGGCGGGTAGTGCAGACATTGTCATTACACAATGTACCGTTGAAACGCTGCAGTCTCAAGCATTCCTGTTTACTTAGATATTTTTCTCTCTCGCTTAGAATATTTTCGCTTAGGAGCAGATTTTTGTATCTGAAATATTTTTGATGTTGTGTCAGGAGCAGCAGAATATATTTTGCAACGGATTTGATGGCTATTGATCGGTATGAAGGAATGAAATCCTCTCGTACCATCAATTGTCTGAGCTTTCAGAAAACGATCGCTAAGGAATTTCGCATGATTTTCATATTCGCTTGTGGCACAAAAAATGAATTTCACTTTTGGCATAGCGCTGATGGCCCAATCGTACAACAAGGATGCCGTCGTAATCTGATTATCTAGTGGTCTTCGCAGATTCGCTGCTGTAGCTTCGCGCTTTAGTGTTCCAGATAATCCGTCACAAGGCTCTTTTCCATGAGAAGTGGCATAAAAATGCCATTCTCCTTTGATTTTGAAGTCTTCTTTGAAGTGCGCAAGATTAAGAAAATTAAATTTATTCTTATATTGCGAACCAGCTCCATCGGTGAAATGTATTAACTTTTCTACGTGATATCGACTTTTTAGTTCTGTGATTACTTTCTTTGAAAACAAATTAACGGCAGTTGCATCGTGGTGAAGGCAATCCGAAATAATCATGGAACTGTCGTGCACTACTTCCCCATTTTCTTTATGGTAAACAACAAAGGGGTGGATCGTTACTTGTGTCTGACACCAGTAGTGATTTTGGATGGCGTCCTGAATTACATTAGTAAAATTTTCACCAAAATCGCATAAAACCAAAAACACTCCTGCTTGAAGGGATTGTTTGGTATCATCAATATATTTACTTTGAACCTTCGCTAGGAAATCATGTTTCAACAGATCAGGTAAATCTTTTGTAATTACATGAACGTATTCGTCGCCGGAGTTTACAATAGTTTCTAACATTGAGCGATCTGTGTTTGTCCATCGTTTGTACGTGACATTATCAATGCAATTTTTGTCAAATAATTCATGTAACTTTTCTGTTACTTTTATTATACCAGGGCAATTTTTGCAATAATTTAAAAAGCAATCAGGTTTTGGGTTCTCGCATACCATGGTGCCTAAAATGTCTTTATACGATCCGAGAAAATCATTTCCAGGTTGTGCATCTGCAAGCTCTTTCAGTCGTGCTCTAGCTATCATCAGTTTCATATTTTGATGAATTTTACACACACAAACTGAATGTGTTCCATTACCGCCCGCCAGAATGCATTCCTTTGGTCTTAATCCCGCGAATTTGGAAAACCCAACCTTACAGTCAGGATATCTCTCTTTATAAGCTACGTATAACTCCTTCAAATTTCCCAAGAGTAGTCGTTTCTGTTCATGTACTCGAACTCCATTCTTCTTTACTGACACGTAATCATTTTTTCCAGGTATTTGCCGACTAAAATCGCTGTGGCGATAAAAATTATGAACAAGCGTTTCTGCTTCTTCAGATAGTCTTTTTCCACGTTTAGGATTAGGAGATGAACCGATTCCATGTTCGGTGTGAATGACTTTTGCCAAACGAGCCATATTATAAGGAACACTAAACGTGTGTTGTACAAGCTGAATTTCCCAACTTCTTGGCAACATCGTTAAGAACTGAACTTTTTCTGATTTTTTTGTTGTTTCAGAGATTTTTTCTTTTAACTCCTCAACGAGTTCATTTATTTCATTCTCGTTTTTGTTTACAACTTCAAATATTTTCTGCAGCTCAAAGTCTATAGCTTCCCTTATTTCTTGTACCTTTCGTTTTTGGGCTTTTATTGATCTTCGATCCTTCCGATTTTCAATTAGGGGAATTTGCAAAATTTCAAGTATTTTGTTGAGCTTTATTATTAATTTTTCATCCTCGGAATTCAGATACAAGTCTTCCACTTCTCCAGAAACCACGCCTTCTACTTCATTTTCTGATTCATTGCTGAGGTAATTTTCATTCTGATCCACTGGAGGAAGATCATCAATACGGTTCGGTACAGAAGAAGGGGGTGGTGCAGAGTTTCCTAAAACAGCTTTTACATTGTGATTGGTTTTTGGGGGATGAAGACGACATGAATTGCATATAAGCTGCCCCTCTTTGGCTTCGTTAATATCTATTCTTTTACAAAGTTCTTTTGTAATTTTGCGAAGTACTGACATATTCAAATTTTTGCAGTGTCTTCTTTTACTAAAAGGATTACAACACCGAGAAAACGGAGCCATTTTACCTACTTTTTATAGTATTTTACAGCTAAGTATTTTTACAGACTTCGATTGAAAGTTTAAAATATAATAACGTATGTTCGACTAAGCCACTTATAAAGTTCATTCGAGAATGCTGTTACTAACTAATAAACTTGTCACTTATGGAAAACACACTGTCAGTGAGAAATTTAAAGGTATATCCAATAACGCGATCACGTGAGGAAATCAATTTTTTTACAAACACTTATTAAAAGCTTAGAGAAACTATTTGTGTACACTACATGTAACTCTATTAATGCTGACTAAGGAATATCGTACTCAACTCTGTCAACAACAATAGTGTCCAAAAAGCATAGTAGAATTGTACATCAGTGTCTGCTTGTACCGAAAATTTGTTTATCAATACCGCTGGATTGAGTAAACTAGTCCGAGACTGCAGCGTTGCAGCGGTGCATTGTTTAATAAGAATGTCTGCACTACCCGCTTAGCTGCTGCGCGGTACAAGCATTCGACTGGAATGCCGCTCTTTAAATATTCATAACTCGCGAACTAGATGAGTGTCCATCAAGTTTTTTTTTAATGAAAGATAAAAGAAAAAGGAATATTATTGTAAGAAAAAATAAAAAATAGCGAAATTCGTCAAAAATCAAATCAAAAAATTTTTTTTTTTTTTTTGGTGAAAATTTTGAAATTTTTTTTTGTTCCATATTTTATATAAAACAGCATCTTGTTTTACAAAGTGCCTATAAGTTTCATTAAAATCCGAAAAAAATTGTCGGAAATCTTACAATTTAAAAAAAAAACCACCCCGAATTTCAAAATGGCGTCACGCCCAGAATTTTCAAAATTTTTGAAAATCCTTCTGCCAAAAAGCACTACCCATAAAGTACCACAACAACACTGCGTTTCATTAAAATCGATGAGATGGCTGCCAAGATTGATTTTTTTGACGTGGAAAGCGTCAGATGCCTTCTGGGACACTTTAAATGATACAGTAAGTACTTGCGATCAAGGTGAAAGAATAATTCTGCTAGGTGATATGAACGGATGGGTTGGTGTCCAACGTCAGGATTCAGATACAGAAAGGGTACTAGGTAAATTTGGGGATCCAAGAAAAAATTACAACGGGGAAAAGTTAGTTAGCTTATGCTTAGAAAAGGGCCTATTCATCACAAATACTTGGTTTCCCCTGGCGGACCGAACGAACGGAGCGGATACGCTACAGCGTATCCTTATAGTATCCACATCGTATCCTCTCCGTATCATGCAAGAAAAACTCATTAAAAAAGGAAGATGAACATTTCACTTATTGAAATTCGGAGTCTACGTGAAATTTTGCGTTAAAAGGTCACGGAGTAATCGCAATAGTTTTTCTTGTAACATTAAAAACTTTAAATAAATATAATACTTATCGATAACGTGGGCTGAAGGCGACTTCAAACGCATCGTCGACGGATAAAGCCTATGAACTGCTACTGAATGATGATGCGTTTGAAGTCGCCTTCAGCGCACGTCATCGATAAGTATTATATTTATTTAAAGTTTTTAATGTTGCAAGAAAAACTATTGCGATTACTCTGTGACCTTTCAACTCAAAATTTCACGTAGAATCCGAATTTCAACAAGAGAAATGTTAATCTTTCTTTTTTAATGAGTTTTTCTTGCATGATACGGAGAGGATACGATGTGGATACTATAAGGATACGCTGTAGCGTATCCGCTCCGTTCGTTCGGTCCACCAGGGTCGACATAAAATGATCCACACGTACACCTGGTGTAATGGAAAGACCGCAGTATAATTAACTTTGTTATTGCGAAAGAAAAACTAAGAGAACGAGTCAAAGATACAAGAGTCATGAGGGGTTCTGAATGCAATACTGTGTGTGTGTGCGAGTGTGAATTTTGCAAAGCCCGTTCGAAAAAGCTGTAAGGAGGTGGTGTCGAGAAATTGTAATTTTATATTTCATAGAGTGCAAAAAAATTTTTGAAACAAAAATTTAGAAAAATAATTTTGTGAAAAGAAATTTCTGAAAATAGTATATTGTGCTACAAGTTGAAAAAGCGAGAGTGTGGGACACGATACTTTTTCTATGATTTGTTTAAAAAGTGCTAGTTTTTGTTTACCTGTTTTTTGCGTAAAAAGAAGGCGATTTTTTGTCGATTGACGCAACAATAACACCGTATTTTCGGAGAAACCGACGGTGTTTTTAGGTTACGGACGGAGTCGGAAAATAGAATGAAGTTGGCTGCGCACGATGCACGAGCACACCCGAGGCAGCACGAAAACACCCGGAGTAACACGAAGCAGTTTGCACTTTATTTATCTTTTCACTGTGTCTCACTTTTGGCACTGCTTCCATTTACTTTTTCCACTCCATCCGTCCACTTTTTTCACTGTTGCCCAGAAAAGTCGGCACTGCGCATGCGCCGCGTCATCGACCTAAAATTGGTCACTTTTTACACCAAAAACAGGTGGATAAACTGGCACTTTTTCGCAAATTATAGAACAAAAAATTTTATGAAAAAAAATTATTAGAAAAAATGTTGGCGTTTATGCTCTTTTGCCCCCTGGGGAGGGGGGGGGGGGCTACGGAACCCTATAAACAAAACTTCAGTCATTAAAACATTTCTTCAAGTTAAATCTTAATTTATTTCAAGAAGATACCAACACCAGTGTTTTAAGTTACCTATGCCAGTGTCTAAAGTACCTCATATCGAAAGTGCGCATACGCAGCTTTTTCACCAGTGTCCAAAGTAAGCCATTTCAAACTGCGCATGCGCGAAAATTGTTTCGCGCACAATCTGCTCAAAAAAGGTGGGTGTTGCAAAAAGAAACTTTGGGCGGCGATTGAGAAGAAAGAGAACAAAAAAAAAACGAAACAAACGCGGATCAAGAATAAAAATTTACAGAAACCGGAAGTGCGAATAGATTTTCAGAATGAGATAAACGAACGCATAGATGAGACAGCTTGGGAGGCGCTTGGAAGCAATAAAGATATAGAGGGTGCGTGGACTTTGTTACTGGATATCATTCTTAAAACTGCGATAGAAGTGGGTGGTGCGGCTGTGATAGGGAGAAAGTCTGGCAGTGCGTGGTGGAATGATAAAATTGAGACAGCCAGGTAAGAAAAGAAAGAAGCATACTAAAGAACGTTGCACATCACAGGTCTTAGCGATGAGGAGAGAAATAGGCTCAACAATGATTACAGACGCAAAAACATGAAAGTTGAACGACCAGGCAAGGAAAGTAAAGATAAAATCAGAACAGAAGAAGAAAAGAAAATATAAAACGACTTTGAAGGAACCGTGAAACTATTATTTAAACAGATGGAGGGAAGTAAAAGTACAGAGTTTGTCAGCATAAGAAACAGCAAAGGTGAAATGCTACATGACATAGACGGGATAGTAGAAGCTTTAAAAGAGTCTTCTAAAGAATCATTAGGATGTGAAGATATGAGGCAACAGAACTGCGACATAGAACATAATGCACTAGAAAACCCAGTTGAAAAAGTCTGTGTCATTAAGGTCAGTGATATAATTGAGAACTTAAAAAACGGTAAGCCGCTGAAATGCTAAAATAAAATAGGAAAACTAGATCAATACGCATTATGGCGGGTATATTCCAAGGAGACTCTTTCAGTGCATTGTGGTTCTGTTTAGCGTTGAACCCACTGAGCAAAACACTAAATAGCATGTCTCATGGGTTCCTTGTACATGATAACGAGGATGGTAATTGATAAATTTATGTATTGAGATGGGAGAAGTCCAAGACGATTGGGAAAAAGCGATTATCGTACCAATATACAGAAGGAAGGGAGATAAAAGCCACTGCAGTAATTACAGAGGTATCAGCTTACTAAGTACCGTAACTAAAGTAAACTCAAAAACAGTTATTCGTAGGGTAATGCAAATTACAGAAGAAAAGATATGGGAAGTCCAAAGTGGATTCATGCCAGGAATATCATGTATAGATCAGATATTTAGCTTAGGACAGATCACAGAAAAAAGTTTGAGAGTAGGAAAGAAAGTTTTCTGTGCATTAGTGAGCCCACACTTGTAGTTATTTACTACAAGAAACTATCCACCTAGAAACACTACCCGAATCGGGTAGTGTCACGCCTACCCCTAGAGGCTCGCCGAAAGGGAAATGGCTTAATGGTATAAAAAGAAGTTGACCTAGAAAAAGCTTTTGACAAGGTGAATAGAAGTAAACTTTAGGAAGTCCTCAAGCTTAAAGAGTACGGAGTTAATGGGTGGTTCCTACAAGCAATAAAAACAATATATACAGGTAGTAAAGCGAGTGTAAGTGTAAATTGGAAACTGAGTGACTGGTCCGATATTATGCAAGCCGTGAAACAAGGATGCGTTGGGTCCTCGTGGCTATCCATCATATTTACGGATAAGTGTTTAAGAATGGCCTTCTTCGGCGAAGAAGGTGTAGATCTCGAAACAGTGAAGGTGCGTGGGTTAGCTTTCGCAGATGACACGATGGTTATGGCAGAATCAATCGAGGACTTGCAAAGAATGTTAATAAACTTAATACAAGCATGAAGAACATGGGCCTTAAAATTATCGTAAATAAAATACAAATCGTGGTGTTTGAAGGGAAAAGTGAGAAAACAATGTGCAACATTGTCCTAAATGATGAGAGATTAGAACAAGTTGACAAGTAGGTATATCTGGGTTGTCTATTTAGCTGGGACGGAAAAATAGATAGGGTATTAGATAGGCACAGAAATTAGGGTGTGCAGGTTATCGGCAGAGCAGGGTCCATTCTCAGGAATAAAATCATATCAAAAAAAGCTAAAATGGCACAATATGCAGAACAACACTGATGGACATAGTCCAAAACGAGATAATCCTCAAAGAATGTGGTACAGGAGAGAAACTAGTTGACATATGGGAAAGAAAAAAGTTAAGATGGTTCGGACATCTTGAAAAAATGAAAGATGAATGACTGACCAAACAAGTGTATAAAGGTAAAGTTAATGGCAGAATACCCGAGGTAGACCGCCGAAAGATGGTTAGAATCTGTGAATGAGACATAAGAAGCCATAGAAAGACAAGAGCTTGCTTGAAAAAATGCATGGACGTGGAGGAACCTAGGGAAGTATGCCACGACAGAAAAGTGTGGCGACAAATAGTTTGTAAAGAGAGTGGCAATAGAGTACATGACGCCTGAAACAAAGACCCTTAATAATAATGGGCCCAAGTGGGGAACCTAACATGACAATTTTGTGCGGCTCTTACTTAGGGTGATCGCTAGAGACATTGATTAACAACCGGGGTCGGAGCAGCGTACTCGAAAAACATTTTGGTATTTTTGAATTCTAACAAAAAAATGGTGTCGAAAATAATTATGGAAAAATTTTGCTAAAGTTAATAATTACCGAGTAATTAACAATTAAAGATCAACCATTCAGAAGCACGCGTTAGATGGTCGACAGTCCATGCCCCATCGACAAGAGTGTGTGCATAAACAAGTTCAGTTCGTATAATTTCTCCTCCGTTCGGTTTTGCAGTAGGTTGTGACTCTCTGGCGTAACATCACACGTCAACGAGATACAAAAATTGAAAAAAATATTTTGCACAATCAACCAAATTCGACAAAAATTGAATGAATTCTGTAAATTCCCTTGAATTTTCTAACATTTTCAAGAACTCAGTGGAATTCTCCTTAATTCTGAAGAATTCTCTTGAATTTAGCAGAATTTTCTTAAAATCAGCGAAATTCTCTCTAACTCTGTAGAATTCTTTTGATTTCAGCAGAATTCTTTTGAATTCAGTGAAATTCTCTAGAATTCTGTATCATTCTTTTGAATCCAGTAGAATTCTCTTTAATTATGTAAAATCCTCTTCATTTTAGTAGAATTCTTTTATTTTTGACAGAATTCTCTTGAAATCAGTGAAATTCTCTTGAATTCAGTAGAATTTTCTTAAATTAGCGGAATTCCCTTGTATCAGCAGCAACTTTTAAGTTCCGCAGAATTCTCTTTTCTCGAATATTCTGCTGAATTCAAAAGAAAACAGCATAACTTGACTAAATTCAAGAAAATTATGCCAAGCCTAGGAGAATTGAATTTATGAGAATTTAACAAAGTTTAAGAGAATTTCACATATTTCAAGAGAATTCTAGTGAATTCAGGATGAATTCTACATTATTCAAGAGAATGTTGTTGATCTAAAGAGAATTCTGCCGAACGTTAGAGGATTCTGTTGAATTGAAGAGAATTCTTCAGAATAAAGGAGAATTCCACTGAGTTCTCGAAAATTCTTCAAAATTCAAGACAATTCACAGAATTCATGAGAATGTTGTCGAATTTGATAGATTGTGGAAAATATTTTTTCTCAAATTTTCGTATCTCGTTGACGTGTGAAGTTATACCGGAGTGTCACAACCTACCGGAAAAGCGAACGGAGGAGAAATTATACGAACTGAACTTGTTTGTGTACATACTCTTGTCGACGGCACATGGACTGTGGACCTTCTAACGCGTGCTTCTGATTGGTTAATCTTCAATTGTCAATTACTCGGTAATTATTAACTTTAGAAATTTTTTTTTATAATTATCTTCGGCGCCGTTTTTTCGTTAGAATTCAAAAATACAAAAATTTGTTTTGAGTACCAGGACACCCTGTATACCTATCTACCTTATACCTGTATACCCATTTACACACTACTATTTTCCAACCGAGCAAGTCACGCCTGCCCCGAAAGGGAATTGGCTTCATGGTATAATAATAATAATTATATATATAATATATATATATATAATTTTAAATTAATTAAATATATTAATTATATATTATTAATAATAATAATAATAATAATAGAGAGCCTCAGTGGTTCAATGGCTAGACGCTCGGACTTCACCTCAGAGGTCCGGGGTTCGATCCCTGAGCCTGTACCTCTTGAAATTTTTCTATGCACCTTTACCGAGGTTTTGGTGGTTCGGAATCCACCTTAAGCTGTAGGTCCCCCCATCATGCACTTGACTGCAATCCAGCCCGTGAATGATGGGGTAAATGATGGCGTCCGTGACCGATAATATATAGCGGGACAATCCCGTGCATAATATTCAAAACAAACAAAAAAATTCAACTCTAACAAAAAATGCCTTCGACATATTGAGCTGTAACCATCTTAAGCCCGAGACATTTATTTATGAAATAATATTCGATATACATGTAATATATAGATATTGTAATAATAATACAATAACATGGTAGCTCTAAGAAAGCATCCAGAGGTGACTGTTGTCACCTCCAACACTCGCGGCCGCTGTGTAAGGATAACACCGGTAAAAACAAACAGCAAACTACACCATGTTTCTAATTTTGTACCAACAACATCATTGCAAATGATTTCTAAGATCGTAATAAATTAACTTATAACATCCTCATATCATCAGTCACTTGACTTAGTCCGTGGCTATGACGAAAAACTGGGTTCACCCGAGAAAAAGTTTAAACAAAAAATAATAATACGTTGCTTTGGGACAGATTCCCTCATGCAACTCGTACATCAACATGAATTCGCCAATGCTGCGGCGTTTCTATACCGTGCCGCAGATAGGGCCGCAGAGGAGCTTGACCTCCCATTTGATTCCAGTGACACTACACATGGCCTAGCATCACTAACACCTCTGGTGTTATATTACCATCTTAGGCACTTCTATGGTGTTCATCAATTGCCCGGCTTGTCATACGCCCAGGGGGAACTCGAGTCCGTTGTGGAGATTGATAAGTGTAAGATCTACTTGAATTTCTCATTCTCCAGCACTCAACGAATCACTGCTACGAAGCCTGATATTGTCCTCCAAGATCTGAAGAACAAGATCATTTACGTGATTGAATTCTCGGCACCAGCCGATAGTAATATCACGGCAAAGGAGGCAGAAAAAGGGGGGAAACATCAAGCACTTCTTTTCGAGCTGAGTAGACTGAACCAAGGCTACAAAGTCCATATTATAATTCTCATACTCGGCTGTCTTGGAGGTGTGAAAGCTTCATTTATCAGCCAACTCCGTCAGATTCCGGCTTGCCAGCGTCAGGCTCATTCCATCGCGAACCGGAAGCAAAAGGCTGTTCTTCTGGGATCACTCCATCTGGCCCATCAACACTGTTCCTCTTAACATTTTTCAAAGATTGGTAGCTCAAAACCCGTATCCAGAGGTGAAACCTTCATCTCCAACTGTCCCGTCTGCCGCGTAAGAACATCCGCGGTTAGAGACCTGACTCCAAGGAACAGTGTTGCCCGATGTTATCACGCGTAAATTTCCCGCCCTTGCTTACCTTCTAGGACAGAAGGAGCAGAAGCGGATGACATACATGTTCCAGTTGCTTCGAGGTTGGTTGCTTTGAGAAACCATGATTGTAGCTTCCGGAGCCTACAACTTCTCTAAATAATACGTTGCTATGGGCAAACTCCCCAATGCAACGAATTATGCGGTTACGACATCAGTATCGCGCAGTGCCACCCACATTTATCTCTCGGATGGAGGCCATGGTTCAGTGGGAGTGGCAATAGGAACGAAATGAGGCGACGACCAGGCAACGGCCCCGGACAAATGCGAGAACATCGATTTAAATGGTCGGACCAACTCAGGAGGGACATCCTCACCTGCTAGCAAAAAAGTTCACCGGCGCAAAGAGGATTCATGAAGAGGTTACATGACCGTTGGGTCAATGTGCACCCGGAATATGCTCATAAAACGCCTCAGTATTTAAGATATCAGGTATCCTTTTTGCGAATAAACGGATATGAAGCTCCTTATCAACTAGAAAAAGAGCAACATCCTCCAGAGAACATTCTACCCGTTCGAGGAAGACCACCTTTGCAGATAGCCGATAATGCCAACATGAGAAGTAGGACATCTATCCACCAAAAAGTCTTCCTCAGGATGGACAAATTAGCTGAAGCTAATACTGCTCTCCCCGATTTGCTCCCCGAAGATGTTAATCTCTGGAATCTGAACTGTGTAGTTTTCGAGAAGGCGGTCTCCCTGCTTAGCGACAACAGAAGTAACGTTACTTTAGTACGTCTGAGTAAGACTCGCGAGCGTATTGCACAGCTTCAGTTTAGAATTGAAACGGCGATACGGCATGCATCAAATATTTAGTGCGTTATTAGCTACATGACATCAAATAAAAAATTCACTCCAAAAGTTAGGGCACTTGCTCGAAATATCTTATCTTATCAGATCAGTGCTTCCATTCTTGCTCCCCAACCGCACTGTGCA
>CAKNXH010059472.1:94371-108243 GCA_932178445.1 Andricus quercusramuli
CTTATCAGATCAGTGCTTCCATTCTTGCTCCCCAACCGCACTGTGCATGCATTGCGCCGAATGTCTGATTGGCTGCATAGCGCGCGCTTACTTAAAATGTTTAAAATATGAAAATTAATTGTTTCAAACAAATAATAATTAGAAAACGCATAAAAATACATTTTTCATCGCAAAATAAACTTTCGCAGTCATAGATATAATAATAATTTGAATTCACTGCTGAAATCTTTCTTCGATTTCCGAAGGAATAATGTGTTTTCAGCAGTGAAATCAAATAATTATTATATTTATGACTAAGAAAGTATTTTTTACAATAAAAAATGTATTTTTATGCATTTTTCTCATTATTATTTGTTTGAAACAATCAATTTGCATATTTTTAACATTTTAAATAAGCGCGCGCTATGCAGCGAATCAGAAATTTAGCGCGACGCATGCGCAGTGAGGTTGGGGAGCAAGATTGGGAGCACTGTATCAGATAATGAAGACACTTCTGATATATCACGCTTTCGTAACTTTTGCCAAAGGCAAACGTTCCAGGGTCCAACGGGAGAGTGTCCAATATTTACTGCTGAAGAAGTGAAGAAAGTTATCGCTAGAACTAAGAACTTTTTAGCCCAAGGGCCAGATAAAATCAACAACTTTTGGTGGAAGAAGTTCACTTCTACGCACCATCATCTATCTCGTATATTTACTACTTTCTCGAACGGAGAACAACCCGTCCCGCAGTGAATAATGGAAGGACGCACGATATTGATCTCTAAGGCCGGAGATTTTTCAAGTCCAAAGAACTACAGGCCCATAAATTGTTTGAACACCAGCTACAAGCTATTCAGTGGCATCCTCAAAGTGAGGATATTAACATCTATCGAGCCGGTATGGAGTGCAATAGTTGAACAACGTGGATGCAAGAGAGGGCTGGCAAGTTTGCAGGGAGAACCTGTTAATATACAGGTGTATTATTCAGGACTCGATTAGGTATCGAAGCAATCTGTCCATGGCTTGGATTAACTTCCGTAAAGCATTCGATAACACGAACCATGAGCTACTGATTAAGCTCCTTGAGTGCCTGGAGGTGCATCCAAAAGTAGTGAGATGCATAAAAGAGCGTATGCTCTTGTGGCGGACAAGATTTGTTATAACATCTGACAAAAGACAAGTGACTACAAGCTATATCACAGATAAGAGGGGGGTCTTCCAAGGAGACTCTCTGAGTCCGATACTTTTCTGCATCTCCTTCTTGCCTCCATCTATTGTGCTCCGAGGCAAAAGCTCTGGATACCTATGTGGCCCGCCAAATCGAATATGTACAATATAAGGTCAACCATCTTTAATACATGGACGACCTGAAACTCTTTGCTTCCTCGAAAGAGGACCTTGAAATTCTTGTGGAGGCGGTAAATAGCTACTCTAAAGCGATTGGCATGAGCTTCGGACTGGATAAGTGTGCCTGCGTCCACCTACACCATGGAAGACTAGAAAATACATCATCGCGTGACGATCAGGATGTGCAACTCGTAGGCAGAAATACCCTTCAACATCTTGGTACTGGAGAAACATATACATATTTTGGAATACCACAAGCGGAAACCCAAAATGCGCGTGTGTTAAAAACGGCACTTGGAAAAAGGTATCGCCAAATTCTCAGAAAAATTTGGGCCTCCGAATTATCTGGAAAGAATAAGATCCAGGCTACCAATATGCTGGCCGTTCCTATAGTGCTCTACACGTTTGGTGCAGTAAAATGAAACGTCGATGAGTTGAAGCAACTTGACCGAAGCACACGCAAGATGATGAAAATCCATCGAAGTCTTCACCCTAGATCCTCCGTACATCGAATATATCTTCCTCGAGATAAAGGGGGCAGAGGCTTGCTAAGCTCAGAGTGTCTTCATTGATGAACGGTTCCGGCTACAGCCTGCTCAATTCTAGATAGCACAGATTCCCTTATGCGACTCGTACATCAATATGAAGTCGTCAATGCTGCGGTGTTTCTATACCGTGCCGTGGATAGGGCCGCAGAGGAGCTTGGCCTCCCATTTTATTCCAGCGACACTACACGTGGCCTAGCATCACTAAAGCCTTTGCTGCTCAAAAGTCGTATACAGGAAGAAGAACATAGGCTTCTGCTAAGAGAACATGCTGACAAGCCCCTTCACGGTTAATTCTACGGCAACATATGTAGAGAAGAGCTCTCGATGGGTCTGTCCAACATGTTTCTGAAGTCTGCTGGATTGAGATCGGAGAACGAGGAATTTATTCTTGCCTGTCAAGACGGCGTTATAGACATCTTAGTTTACAGCGATTGCATAATGAATGTACCTGTAGGCGACACCAAATGCCGAGCGTGCAAGCAAGAGCCACAAACACTTGGACATGTTCTCGGTGGATGCTCAAAATATGCTCGCTACGGGTACATAGAGAGACACAATGCGGCTCTAAAAGTGTTATATTACCACCTTAGGCACTTCCCTGGTGTTGATCTATTGCCCGCCTTGCCATACGCCCAGGGGGAACTCGAGTCAGTTGTGGAGAATGATCAGTGTAAGTTGGAAGATCTACTGGAATTTCTTATTTCTGCACCACTCAACGTATCAGTGTTACGAAGCCTGATATTTTCCTCCAAGATCTAAAAAACAAGAACATTTACGTGATTGAATTCTCGACACCAGCCGATGGTAATATCAAGGCAAAGGAGGAAGAAAAACGGGAAAAATATCAACCACTTCTTTTCGAGCTAAGCAGGCTGTACCAAGACTACGAAGTCCATCTTGTAGTTCTCATAATCGGCTGTTCGGTTTGCCAGCTTCAGGCTCATGTCGTCGCGAACCGGATGCAAAAGGCTTTTCTTCTGGGATAATTTTATCTCGTCCGTCAACACTGTTCCTCATAACATTCTACAAAGATTGGTAGCTCTAAAAAAGTATCCAGAGGTGAAACCTTCATGTCCAACTGTCCCGTCTGCCGCGTAAGGTCATACGCGGCTAAAGACCTGACTCCAAGGAACAGTGTTGCGCGATGTTATCTCGCGCAAATTCCTCGCTCTTGCTCACCTTCTAGGACAGAAAGAGCAGAAGCGGATGACGTACACGTTCCAGTTGCGTCGGGATTAGTTGCTTTAAGGAACCATGATCGTAGCTTCCGAAGCCTACGACTTCTCTTAAGATATATGATATAAGATATAAGATATATAAGATAAGATGGCAGCTCTAAGAAAGCATCCAGAGGCGACTGTTGTCACCTCCAACGATTGTGGCCGCTGTGTATGGATAACACCGGTGAAATACGAACTCCAAACTACGCTATGCTCTGAATCTTGTACCTACAACATCAGAGTAGAAGATTTTAGACATCGTATTATATTGACTTCTAGCATCCTTATCTTATCAGTCACTTGACTTAGTCCGTGGCTATGATGAAAAACCGGGTTCACCCGAAAACAAGATTAAAAATAATAATAATGATAATGATCTTGAACAACCAAGGATAAGTAGATCAATACTCATTACGACGGGTATATTCCAAGGAGACTCTTTTAGTGCATTATGCTTTAGTTTAGCGTTGAACCGACTGAGCAAAACACTAAATAGCATGTGTCATGGGTTCCGAGTACATGATGACGAGGATGGTCATCAATTGACCCATCTTCTATACATGGATGACCTGAAGCTATACGCTAGTTCGGACAAGTAACTGCAGCAAGTGATCGATGTCACAAAGCAGTTTTCCAATGATATTCACATGGAGTTTGGACTAGATAAATGCAGAATAGTGCATTTAACAAGAGGGAAATTAGGGACCGCAGAACAGGAGAACGATTTCGAGAAAGACATCGAGGCAATGGCTGAGGTCGAGTCATATAAATACCTGGGTATTCTCGAATCCAAGGGTATTCAGCATACGATAGTTAAGAAAAGCCTAACGGCTGCCTTCACTACAAGACTCAGATTGGATCTGCAGAGTTCTCTTAACTCGGCAAACAAGATCAGGGCAATCAACACCTATGCCATCCCTGTTCTCACGTACTCCTTTGGGCTCATCAAATGGTCGAACACTGATCTCGAACGATTAAACAGAATCATCCGCGTAGGGGCATTGTAGATGTCAGGAAACTGTGTGAGTCACAAGTTATAAAGTTGCGAGACTATTTTAACAGCAAGAGAGATGTTACGCTCTTCAACACGATCTTTAAAGCGGATCTTGACTACACGCTCTTGAATTTTTCTCAAAGGAGGCCTTGAATATCAGGGCAGAAACCATAGAGGAATTAGAAACGCAATGAAGACAGAAAGCTATCCACGGCGAACACCCCAAAACGTTAGATCAGTATGAAGTGGGTAGTGAGGCATTCAATATTTGGCTGAGAAAGGGCATCCTGTATCCAGAAACGGAAGGAAGAGTTTTCATCATCGACATTGCTTGTCCACTTAATCAAAATGTGCAGGCAACCTATACAACCAAGATTAATAAGTATAGCGAGTTAAGGCGTGAAGTATGACAATATGGAGGAATGTGAAACATGCATCCTATTGTGATTTCGGCTGCAGGCAATGTGCACGCAAGATGCACTGAGCATCTTGAACATTTAGGAGTCAGTAGGGTACTGGCAGAAGCTCAGAAGGCAGTTTTATTGAACACCTGTCGCATTGTGAGAAATTTTCTAGACCATCAGGAAGCAAGTGACTAAAAACCTGTGAAGTGGCAGATGGTAGCTCTAAGAAAGCATCCAGAGGCGACTGTTGTCACGTCCAACGATTGTGGCCGCTGTGTATGGATAACAGCGGTGAAATACGAACTCCAAACTGCACTATGCTCCTAATTTTGTACCTACAACATCAGCGTAGAAGATTTCAGACATCGTATTATATTAACCTCTAACATCCATATCTTACAGTCACTTGACTTAGTTGACTTAGGCTATATTGGAAAACCGGGTTTACCGGAGAACAAGATTTAAAAAAATGGATCTATACATTAGCATTTACTCAAACATGTATACATATTTTCATACCAATCTACTTATACGACAGCTTCATTCAAAAACTCGTATTCTACCTTTCAACTGCGCAAATATTTTTATTAGGGAATTCAAATCCACAGTTTTAACGAAATCTGCATTATCAGCAAAAAACGTTAAAGCGCAAAGGCGACCACTTCCTATTGTACTTCGCCAATAATTTTTTACTCCTTTTAGCACTGAAAAAGATCTCTCTCCAAGTGCATTACTCAATACAATGCTTATATATAAGCGAAGGTACATATCTAAATTAGAATACAGTTGGGTCATCTTTTTCTCGCGAATTGTGTACAAGAAATCGTTTGCCGAAACATTATTCTGAGAGAGTTACATTTCACGTAGAAATATCTGGCAATGTACACATTCTTTAATTAACCGTTGCCCTAAGTTCCGGGATAGAAGTTCATTAAGTTTTTGCCATATTTTCTAACTTCATCCGCAGACATGGTTGACAATTCATCGAGAAACCGGAATCTCTCATTGATTTCCTTGTACGCAGCACACCTCTTTGCCAATTGCGCGCGGCTCGCTTTGCTAGCAAATTTGAGCGCGCCTAGAGCGCGCACCTGTTGGATCTCGCGCTTTGCGCTTGATGATATTTTCATCCTCCGCTTTGCGCTCGATTATATATTCACCTCGCGCTACGCGCTCGGACACATTTGCTTTAAGCTTGGTTCTTCTGGGTTTTCGCACTCCGTGTGCTCGCTATTGCGCGCTTTGCGGGCTAATACTCTCTTAGTTAGCTTCATCGTTATGACCTATTTTTGGTTTAATTATCTACGTTTTACATTGAAAGAGGAACTAATTTACTTGAGGTTCTATCGACCTTAAGGAACACATTTAGTTTAAAAATCATCAAAACCTTGCGCTCCACGCTCGTTTCTGTTCATGGTTTGATGGAGACTCAAAAGTTTGAGCGCGCTCACGGCGCGCGATTTGGTTGTCGCGCTTCGCAACGACAATATGTTATGTCCTATGTTTTTCAGATAAAAATGACTGAATTTGTATTCGATTTAAAATGAAGAAGGAAATTCCTTCACTTCAGCGTACATTTCGTATCTTTCTAATAAATCATACAATCAGAAAGATTTCTTCCATCTATCTGAAAAGGGGCGACAAAAAGTATCTGAGTTGTTTTTGGAACATGATAAATTTTTCAATGATTACTGAAAAATGGAAATTGGACCAAAATCGGGGGAGGGGGGGGGGGGTCGAATTTTACACAAATCTAATACCTTCTCTGGATGAGAATGTAAAAATAGAATAAATTGCTAGAATTTTCAAGTACCATGAGCATCAATTATTATTATACCATTAATCCATTTCCCTTTCGGGGTAGATGTGACTCGCTCGGTTGGAAAATAGTAATGTGGCGAAGGAGGTATATATTTTTTAGATTGATCTAGAATTTTCGTGTTATTTATTCAAATAACACAGATACATCCAGCAACACTGCTCCGACCCCGGTGGCTGATCAATCTCTCTGGCGATCATCCCAAGTGAAGAGCCTCACAAAATTGTTATGTCTGATTAACCACTTGGGCCCATTAGTATCCAAAGTCTTTTTCTGTCCTGGCATACTTCTCTAGCTTCCTTGACGTCCATGCATTTTTTCATGCAAGCTCTCGTGTATATATAGCTTCTTCTGTCTCTTCGGATTAAGGTCTCATTCACACATTTTAACAATTCTTTGGGCGGTCTACCTCTGGGCATGCTGCCATTTACTTTACCTTCATACACTTGTTTGGTCAGTCGTTCATCTTTCATTATTCCAAGATGTCCGAACCGCTTTAACTGATTTCTTTCCCAAATGTCAACTAGTGTCTCTCCTGTACCACATTCTTTGAGGATTATTTCGCTTCTTTGTACAAATATAGAATTATGTATTGTCACTTTAGCTTTTTTGATAAATTTTTACTTCTGAGAATGGACCCTGCTCTACCGATAAACTTCTGACCCACGTTTATGCGCCTATCTATCTCCATATATCTTCCCGTCACTAGTGAATAGGCTACCTATATATATATATACTTATTAACTTGATCTAATTTCTCATCACTTAGGACAATGTTGCACATTGTTTTATCACCTTTTCCTTCAAACATTATGATTTTTGTTTTATTCACGTTAATTTTCACAGTTTTAACAATGATATCCTGTAGCATAGTCTATGCACCCTCTATATCTTTATTGCTTATAAGCGCTTCTCAAGTTGCTCTATCTATGCGTTCGTTGAACTTATTCTAAAAATCTATCTGCACTTCCACATTCTGTAAATTTACAATTTTGTTTCGCGCTTGTTTCGTTTGTTTGGTTCTGTTTCTTCTCCATCCCCGCCCTAAGTTTATTTTGGAGAGTAGAAGGTAATGGTCAGTATTGCATTCAAAGCCCCTCATGGCTCTTGTATCTTCCACAGAAGAAACAGCAGTAGGGTGACCAGATGGGTCGCACCAACAACCGGGACACTCAGAAGTTTTTCATGTTACCATTAAAAAAAAAGGTCACCAAAAAATTGTTTATGGGCACATTACATTAAAGGCACAAATATTAATTGTATAATAGCTATATTTTCATTCTAAAATGCAGAATTAACAACAATGACAATCATCTTTTTTGCGCCCAGTAGATTTATATAATTTTTACGAAAAACCACGACAAACCGGGAATTTTACAAAAAACCGGGACATTTCAAGTGAAAACCGGGACGCCCCAACTTGAGGTCGAAAACCGGGACATTTCCCGGTAAACCGGGACGTCTGGTCACCCTAAACAGCAGATAAACTTTACATCGATTTCCGACGAAAGATTCTTTGCAACAAAAATTAACATCGTAGGGATAAACTTTACACAAATATCGGTTAAACTTTCTTTTGTTCTTCCATGACAAACACATGTATTTTGAAAGCCGCTAAGTTGGCTGAACAAAACTTTATCGCTCTAAAAAATTGCCTACAACAAATTTTATTCTTAGTTTTTTCTGTGTTGACTAGTTCTCTTAGTCTTTCATCCGCAATAACGAAATCAATTATACTGTAGCTATTTTCTTTACGCCAGGTGTCACATCTCCTAGCAGAATGATTCTTTCACGACGATCGCAAGTACTTATTGTATCAGTCGAAGTGTCCTAAAAGGCGTCTTTGACATCTATCTGATCACTATAAACTGGGGCGTAGCACGCTGTAATAAAAAATCTTCTGATTCCTACCTTCATTCTAACCTACGGCAATCTGGGCGATACATCCTTGATCTTTGAGATGCTGTCTTGCTTCTTCGTTCATAATCTAACCGACTCCTTGACTACAATGTGATTCACTATCTACTCCTGACCATATTTCAAAATCGCCGTTCAACAACCCATTTTCTATGTTTCTACTTTCGCAACCCTTTTTCTTTGGCTCTGATACACATAGAATATCTAGTTTCCTTACGTGCATAGTTTCTCGTAGTTCTCTTACCTTAAGATTACGGGGGGGGGGGGGGGGGGGCACGGAAAAGAAAAAGAGAAAGGCCCAATTGTGTGAAGTCTTATGGTGAGAAGGTCTCCAGCCTTCAGCAGCGTTGTATTAGATAGGAGTTCCCATGTTCCGATCTGCTAATTCCCGGCCTACCTCTAAACGAGGAGCGAATAACTCTTTTTTTTATTCGTTTTTACGCGCAAACTTTGTTTAATCATCATTTGTCGTATCTTGCATAGTTTGGCCGTAAAATTGAATTTTTTTATTTTTTATTATTTCTTGTGCAATAAAAATGTGAATTTTCGATTTTTCAAGAAAATTCAAGAAGTTGTTATGATAATCTTGTAGGCCCTGCAAAAAAAAAACACATTTCTTGTACTGACTTTTTTTTGTATCGTGCTTTGTTTGGCTGAAAATGTGCATTTTCTTTTCTTCTCTTGGATTTGGAAAATGCTGTAACTCTGAAAATTTTCATTTTATCGAAAAATGTCATGAGAATAAATTGTTTGAATTTTCGAGTAATATGAACAGCCACACATAATTTTCAAATTAAAAAAAAAATGGTCTAAATAATTTTCAAAATGTTCTCTCTTTTAGAATTTTTATCCAAAATGGCTGGCTAACGAACTTGACCTTTAGTTTAGGAGACTAAAAGAGTATACTAAACGAAAAACGAATCTATTAATTCTGGAAAGCGAGATTTTTCAGGACGAGCGGTCGAAGTCGACCCGATAGACGCGACTTTTAGGAGAGAGGGAAGACCACGAAATCTTCCCTCTCCGCTTGCCACTACATTCTCACGCATGTAGCGGCGCTGCTCACGGACGGGGTATAGATGAGACGCGGAGATGTAGTGGTGAGTGGTGGGAGGTGTTTCACGGGATCTCGAGCTCTCGAGCGAAAGCACGATTTTTCGGGTACCTATCAACTCAATTATTAGCAATAATAACGCTCGGAAATTTTTTTCGACGGTTTCATTAAAAAGAGCAACTCAAAAACTATCGAAAGGTGTAAAAACCTCGATTTCGATTTTTTCAGAGTAAGCCCCCTTTCTTCGGCGCACGTCACATATGTATACATGCATACATACATACAGACTCATTCGTAAAAACCTGTTTTTTGGGTTCAGAGGACCGTTCAGAGGACGTTTTGGGTTCAAAACGTGGACATTTGACAAAAACCGGGGGGGGGGGGGGGGCAAATTTTACACAAATCTAATACCTTCTTTGGATGAGAATGTGAAAAAGTGTTAACCTTCATGTCCTCGCGAGGACTAAAAATCACCTCATTGGTTTTATTATTTTGGGTTTTGTCACATTGATTATATCGAAACCTAATCCTACTCTTTTCATTTCGATACTCTGTGCAGAGGCTAAGTTTTTTCCTTCTGTTTCATAATAATTGCATCTTTCGCGCAACCCTACAACACTGGTTTGTACAGTTTTATATTGCAGCACAACGTCGCATATTTTTGTGGAGGTGCTTTGTAAGAATTTGCTCGTTATTGTCCGAAGACATATTTTAAGATCGGTCTCCATGGGCACACCTAATTAAGAAGATTTTCGCGAATTTTTTTCCTCAGGGGTGTTTTTGTTTTCTTGCTCTCAAAAGTTTTCCCTGCCTACAATTTTTTTTTCTTGTATATGTTTTTCGGGGTGTTCAAATAAACATTTTAAGATCGGTGTCAATGGGCACACTCAGTTGGGATGAATGGAACTCAATATTTTGCCTAATGGTAGGTTGGAGCCATTGAGGGTGGTTTGAATCCATGAAGGTGTTTGTGTTGACCGAGTTTTCACCCCAGAGATGATTAACCCTCAGTTACCCCACGGGGGTCAAAAAGACCCAGAGGTTTTTTGAAACCGGTGCCATTTCTGTATAGGCTAAGGGAGCGGGCCAGGACCCGGGGGGGGGGGGGAGTTTAGAGGTCCTAGTCCATGCTGAACCCATGATCGGACTCAGTTCGGTTGGTTACGCCGAAAGCGACAGTGTGAAAGTTCGATTTCTGCCTTTTAGACCACCGTGGGGTAACAACGTTACAAAAAGTGATCTGAAGACAAATACAAAACGTGAGTAAATTCTTTATTCAAATTTTTGTTTTGTGTCCAATAATAAAAAAAGTAAGTTTTGTGTGACGCAAGAGTAAACTTATATTGAAATGTTGTGTTTTCTTGTTTTTATAGAAATTTCTCCCCGGAAGCATCCATCGACAGAGATTGGTTGTGAAGCAAGGCCTTTCCTGTATCACAGGTAAAAAGAACTATACATTTGTGAACAAAATTAGATAAATAGATAAACGTTTATTTTTCAGCCTGCTGGCCTTGAAAAACTGACTTGCTTACACATCCATTTTTTACAGAATTTCCTTAAAACTACCCCTTAAAAACTAACATCCATCCATTCCTTATCTCTACGCCGCACGCTCGTATCGCCTTGCCTTCCTCGCTTCGCCTCGCCTCGCTCGCATGTCCCTACTTTTTCGCATTGCCTCACTTGCCAACCTCTGTTTTCGCAGCTAATACCTATTACTTATCTACTATTTACAATATTTACATCTTACTTATATCTACTTTCTCTCCTATTTACAATCTTTCCTTCTCCACTCCTCTTCCTCCTTCCTTCTCTTCATCTCCATCTTACCCACCACTCCCTTCACCCATGCTACTGCCCTTCTTTCCCCCTTTTCATGCAGCAATGCCTCCATGCTTATCTCACTTCTTTCCACCTCCCCGCACTCCTCCAGCCAGTGCTCCACTCTTGCATCCCCCTTTCCGCACAGTTCACACATCCTCTTCTCTCGAGAGAGCCAAAACCTATTGAAACCCTCCATACACCCACACCTCATCCTCGCTATAAGTTCCTGACTTCCTTTCTCTCCTTTCACACACAAATATTGCGCTCTTGCCCTTGGCATAATCCACACATAGTTCCCGCTAAATCTTGACTCTCTTATTCTCTCTTCCCCTTCTGTCTTCTCTCTCTCCATGCTGTTTTGCTTAACCAATTCATAAACTTTCCTTCCTTCCTCGTGCATCCTTCTCACTTCATCCATCTGCAATCCATTCATTCTAAAATACCGTTCCCTCTCCGCCTCCATCTTCCCACCCCCTCCCCTGTTCTCCTTCTCCCACCAACACTCCCTAACCAGCCTACCCCCCCCTCTTCCAAAAATTTCTCCTCATATTTACACGCCCGGCTCCCTGCTAGAATTCCTACACTCGTTCTCCCCGTCTCCCTCCTGACAATATAATTAGGCGTGTTCCTTTCCAATCCCAGGGTCCACTTTACATACCTCTCCTGCGTTCTATTTACCTCTTCACTTTCCTTCCACCCCCACACCTCTACCCCATACAATAGCACACTCATCACTAGTGAATCAAACAATTTCATTCTCCTTCCAAAGTCATCTGCGAATAACTTCATTCCCAACCCCCACACCTGCCTGATCACCACATTTGCCCTCCTCACTCTCTCTTTTATGTGACCATCCACTCCCCCATTCCTTCGAAACACGAAGCCCAGGTACACAAACTCTTTCACCTCCTGTACCTCCTTTCCCTTCCACTTCCACTCCCTTCCCTTATCCCTTCCCCCTCCTTTTCTGAACACCAAAACCTTGGACTTTTCCGCATTCAGCTCTAACCCCTTTTCATCCAGGTATCTTCTCAACCTCTTCATCATCTCCTTTAAGGCCTCCTCGCTGGTTGCCAGCAACACTATGTCATCTGCATACGCTAGTGACCAAATTCTAACCCCTCCTATCCTTACTCCTCCTACCACCCCGGCCTCCAGCTTACTTTCCATATGCGCAATTAAAATCGCAAAAAGCGTTGGGCTAAGTGGACACCCTTGCCTTAGACCCCTATCCATCCAGAATCCCTCGGAAATCCCCTCCCCTCCTCTTACCTTGTCTTTGGTCTCTTCATATATCTCCCTTACCCTTTCAATTAGGCCTCTCTCTACTCCCCTATCCTCCATTGCCTCCCACAGTGAACAAAATTATAATAATATGATTTTGCAACTGAATTTTCAAATTTAAAAGTTAATATTTTTCTTATTTTATAGAAATTTGAATAAAAAATATCAATATTTTTCTCATATTCGTGAAAAAATGATTATATGATTTTGCCAATATTTTTATTTGAGAAATAGTTTTCTTATTTTTCAGAAACGGAAATGGAGACGCGTTCTTGCACTCAAAGTGCTGCCAACATATCAAAAAGCGTGGTACAAATGTCTGCGTTGTAATAGAGCTATGTGCCATGAACATACGACAACACTGTTCCAATATTGCGCACAATAAAATAACAATTGTATGTCGGAAAATCCAATAAATTAACCGTTTTTTAATGCATTTCCTTGATTTTTTTTTTTAATTTCACCTCATTATATACATACTGTATGATTTTGTGTCAGGTAATATTTTTATACGTTTTGCAATTTTTCGCAATTTTCACATGATGAAATAATTATGCTTTTTAAAACCGATCATTATGTCACCTATACCGCCCGAAAGCGTGACTCTTGAGCTTTGAAAATTATTATATATAAACATTTTTATCTTCATTTCACTGAGAATTATATCATTTTGAAAAAAAAATATTTCAGATTTTGTAATCAAATTTTGTTTTGTTAATTCTGATACAGATTTCTCAATTTTTATTTTAGAATTATTTGATTAGCATAGCCTTTTAGAGCACAAAAAAACATTTTCAGGGGAAAAAAAATTGACTCTATTTAACCGATTTGTCGCTGAGATACAAACCTGAGAATACGGGCCGGGGCTTTTTGACCGCCGTGGGGTAACAACGTATGCTAAAATACGTGGGGTAACTGAGGGTTAAGGCTGGTTATATTTTCATAATAACATTTTTTTTAAATAATAAAACAATAAATTTAAAAAATAATATAAAACTATAAAATAATTGAACAAATAAATTACAGACTTGCCTGGCCCTGTGTACAACGAGTAGTCCTCTTACGAAATGACGCGAGCAAACTAGCATATTTGGTGTCACTTCTTTCCCCATTCTCAAAACTATTTCTTGAATATTTCTTCTGTCTAATACTTCAATTTTTCCAAGTTTATTTGTATATTTAATTGTCATATCGGCTTTTGTAAAGTGGTGAAAACTCAATTCCGTATTTTTACGCATTGTGGCTCTGGGGTGGGATTCCAATGCCCTCTAATCTAGTTGATCGAATCTCTCTTTCCATCGTATTAAATTAGAAAGAGATATTCGATCGTCCTTAAACGATCGACTGCAACTATCTATTTCTATCTAATGTGTCAGAACGAGCGGGACAATAATCGGTAATCAAGAACTCTCAACTTCTCGATCACCGACAGTCACCAGGGCCGGCGGAGACTGTGTGGAGTTAAGGAGTACTCCACACCTG
>CAKNXH010059473.1:0-10925 GCA_932178445.1 Andricus quercusramuli
ATACAGTGAGGCCAAATTCATAGTAGTCATAGTCATAAGTACGAAAGGGATGCTCTTATGCGCCATCTACTAGTGTCTCACTTGCACTCACGCTTCTCTATGACTACTATGCAGTTGACCTTACGGTATATATATATATATGAACAACGAGGCTCGAAAAAAGGTGTAGCAGGTCAGGGTCGTGAGGTGACTCTCGTGAGTTAGCAGATTTGAGTTGGGTGTCGCATCCTCTGTAAAGGACGGTCGGGCTGTCACGATAGCTAACCTCAAAAATGGTTAAGTGAAAGGTGATAGAAAGCTAGATTAGCAATCCAGGCAGATTTTTCCGATTCCTAACACATTTCTTTGTTCTCTTTTGGATTACAAGAGGACCTATTATAAAGAATCCGCTGATTATAAAAAGATCCATCTTCTGAGCTACTCTACAGGAAAGGCAGGTGGGTGTTCATCAGAGCGCCGGCCTCCGGGCCAGCGTGCTTTATTCTAAGCATGGGGTCCCATAATCGGGATAATGGTCAGCCAGATGAAGAGTTGGACGAATTTGACGAAACTAATGCAAATCTAATCCGCGAATCTCTAATGCAAGAAATGGTCTCCACACAGATTCCTCAAAACTCAACCTCTCAAGTAATGGTTCAACCTAACCTATCTTTTCCGAACACAGACTCCGAAATGGATACGACTACCCCCTTAGAATCTTCAATAAACGTAGCTCCTAATCATAAACCCAAGGAAACCGGGAATCCTTCTGATCAAAGGCCTAATTTGGCTATAAACAAAGCAAAAACTGCTAGCAAGAGAACTATAATTGACTCTCAAAATAAAGTTAGTAATGCTTCTAAGTCGAGACATACTGATAGCACCCAATTTCCTTCCAATCACGAAACTCTAAAACCAAAAAATCTCTACTCGAAAAATAATAAGGGCCCATTTACGGTTGAAATTGGTTGTACTGCCAATCCTCCCATCCAAGTTTTGTCTCTAGGCAAAATCCTACACAAAAACTTTAGGGATATAGTTACAGAATGCAAAAAGAAGGGGTCGTCTAGATTTACTGTGCTTTGCAAATCCGGCCCTGGAGCCAATAAAATAGTCGAAAATTTAGACAAAATAAACCCTTATCTCAAAGCCCACATCCCTAACTTTAGAGTCACTCGTTTAGGCATTATAAGGAATGTGCCTATTGATTTTGCGATAGAAGAAATCAAGGAAAATGCCATCAGTTCTGCTCCTATTGTTGAAGTCAAGCGCTTTGAATGGAAAGACAAAGAGGGGAATCCAACCCCAGGTACCACAGTCCTTCTAACTTTCGATGGACAAATTTTACCACAAGATATCAAACTTTTCTTCCTCTTCCTTCGTGTTGAACCTTATGTCTCTCAACCAAAGGTATGCTATTCCTGTTACAGACATGGACATGTGAAAAGCATTTGCAAAAACCCGCGCTGCTTATACTGTGGTGAAAAACCCCACGATATAGGTGAGATCTGCCCCAAAGTTTCTGACAATCCTAAATGTCTGAATTGTGATGGACCCCATTTGGCCATTGATAAATCTTGTCGCAAATACGTTGAAGAAAAAGAAATTAGGAAAATCGCGGCATATAAAAATATCGGTATCAAAAGTGCAGCTTTTCTGCATAATCACGGAAAACTAAATCCTGGAGACAATTCAAACCTTCTCCATCGACCTTTATCCCATCGAAATTCATCACAAAACCTAACGACCCCTCACTTTGACTTCTCTAACTTTCCTGAATTAGGAGATATTAATCTTGAGCAGTTAAACCAAAACCATAACCAGAACTGTACAGACCAGGACTATAGCAATGCTCTGAAAAAACCCTCTTCCCCAATCAACCGTTCCTATATCCCCTCCTCCTCTCCACTTCCTCAAGGAAAAAATACTAATCCATCGCAATCACAATCTCAACCTACTCAACCTTTCTCCTACCTTTACACGAGAGAACCAAGCCCTTCTGGTAATGGAATTCTTTTACAAAACCGACCCCTTAGCTCTGCATCTAGATCTCCTACCCCTCCCCCCTCACCTTCCGTAAATAATGAAAACCTCATAAACATGATTTCATCCTTAATGGATTTACTTAAACTTTTCTCACCAATCATCTCCCTCTTCCAAAGTGGGGGACTTGATCAAATCGTAAAATCCTTCGATTGTATGAAAACCCAAACCCTTACATAGATATCGGATTTTCTAATACTATATATTATTACCGCCCAATAACACGTTAAATTTCTGCGATTATGAGAAATTTAACTAAATTAAGGATTATTCAGTGGAATTGTAGAGGTATCATAAATAAAAAAGGTAACTTGGAAAGAATTTTACATAATTATGATGTTGTATTGTTGAACGAAACTTGGCTCAAAAACAAAAATAACTTCTTTCTAAAAAACTTTAATGTTATTCGAAAAGATCGCGCCGAACACATGGGAGGTGGTTTAATAATAGCAATCAGGAAAGACATTCCATTTACTCAAACTTCGGTTTATGAAGTTCCGGATCATTTTGACACACTGGCTATCTCTATTCCCTCTAATTGGGGGGAACTCATTATAATTAACGTTTACAGAAATCCTAGAGCCCCCAATAGCTCTATTGACTGGAACACTTTCATCAATTCCTTTTCTGGACGTTTCCCCTCCATATTTATTGGAGGAGACTTCAACTGCCACCATCAATCGTGGGGGTGCGATCTATCCTCTTCATGTGGAAACAAATTATTAGAGGCCGTTGGGAATTCTACCCTTAGCATTCTCAATGATGGTTCTGCTACTCGTTTTACCCGTCCCTCCGAAGCTAAATCAGCTATAGACCTCACCATTGTTTCAAGTAACCTATTCCCCCTGAGCGACTGGAAGGTTGACCAAGACAAAATGGGCAGTGACCATTTCCCGATCTCCACCACGGTTGGAATTGCTTGCTCTTTCTTTGAGTTTTTCTCCCACAAATACAATCTGAAAAAGGTCTGTTGGAGCACCTTTCATAAAACGTTAATAGATGTGTAATTCGAAGACGCACTCCCTCACGATCCTCCAACTCCTTTCTTAGCACTTCAAACATACTACAACCTCTTTGACCTAATTGATAATGCCCTCCACATAGCAGGTCCAAAAATTGAAAACAAACCCTCCCGAGATCATCCAAATTCCCCACCTTGGTGGAATGAGGAATGCACCAAACTCGAAAGACAAAGAAAGGCCAAACTTGGCAGATACCGCCATAGGTGCACCTATGAGAACTTTCTGGACCTCCAAAAATTTGAAGCCGCTACTAAACGAACCTTCAAAAGAACAAAAATACTAGGGTTTAGATCTTATTGTGAATCTTTATCTTCAACGTCTAAGATTTCTAACGTTTGGAATAAAATCCGAGGCTTCAGACACAGAGTATTATCTCCTCCTTCACCTACCACTTCCACTGCCAACACTGAAACGGTAACAAAAATGAAGGATTTCATAGAAAGATTCCACCAAGTCAGTGCACCCCCAAATGACCTACCTCCTTTTCCTCCTCTTAGTAATTGCCCAACTCCTTACGTTGCTACCATAAATTCAAACCATCTTTCTGCACCATTCAGACTCCAAGAAATAAAACATGCTGTGAAAAACTCAAAAACCAAATCCTCTCCCGGCCTGGACAAAATTAACTATGAAGTAATACAAAATCTCCCAGATAATATCCTCAATCAGCTTCTAAGAGTCTACAATTTAATCCTGAACGAAGGTTCCTTTCCTGAATCTTGGAGTAATTACCTCGTTTTCCTAATCCCTAAACCGAACTCACATAAATTCCGCCCTATTGCTCTTGCTTCCTGTTTTTTGAAACTTTTGGAGAGACTTATTACTAATCGTTTAAATTGGTGGCTTGAAAACCAGATGCTTATCCACAACTCTCAGTTCGGATTTAAAAAGAATCGATCTTGCAGTGATAGTCTTGCCATTCTATCCACAGAAATTCATACCTCCTTCGCAAAAGTTTCCTACACAGCAGCATTGTTTCTCGATGTAGAGGCGGCTTACGATAGGGTAGTTCCTAATATTCTAATTAATGACATGCAGGAGCTGGATGTCCCCTGGAAAATCTGCAAATTCTTTGAAAACTTAATTACAGAAAGGAACGTGTTCTTCAAAATTAACAACTCAAACGTAGGTCCATATAAATTTCAGAGAGGTCTCCCACAAGGGTGCGTCTCAAGTCCAACCTTATATAACATCTACACAATAAATATTCATAAGAATATCCACCCCTTATGCAAAATTCTACAATTTGCTGATGATATTGTCATATTTTACTCATCACGCAACGTTTATGAATGCATCCACATCTTACAATTAAGCCTCAACTCACTACAAAACTTTTTAAAATTAAGAGGCCTCAATATCTCAGTTGAGAAGACTAAGCTCGTTGTTTTTAATTCCAACAAGGTTCGCATCCCCAGGGACGCCCATGTTACCTTAGACAATAATAGAATCTCTCTTTCTTATGAAGTGACCTTTCTAGGTCTGCTTTTCGACTGCCAGCTATCTTGGAAACCTCACTTTACATACTTAATAGACAGAATCCATAAAGTTACCAATATTATTAAATTTCTTAGAGGAACTTGGTGGGGTTCTAACCCCAAATCCTTGCGTATGCTTTATCACTCTCTAATTAGAAGTTTCCTTGAATATGGATGCCAAGCTTTAACAATTTATAGCTGCAAACCATATGATCGGATTTGCAAACTACAGAACCAAATACTAAGACTAATCCTAGGCTATCGTATAACCACCCCTATCCCAGTCATGTACGCCGAACTTAAGGAGCCTCCCCTGCTTCGCCGTTTACAATTCCTAACTAAAAAATTTCTTTTAAAAGTCTTCTCAATGGAAGACCATCCACTACTTGAATCCCTTTACAGCTTAGAATCAACCACAGCTAAAAATAATGCTTACAATTACAGAAATACCTTCCTCTTACTAAATGCCTATATTCATTTAAACAAGTTTGAATCCAAAATAATGTATTCCTATACTCCTATCAACTACCTTTTAGACTACTCTCTCGAATTCGATACTCCTGACATAAACCTACAGTTAGGCGAAATCTTGATGAAAAGCCCTTCTCCAAACCTGGATTTAATCAATATATTAGAGAAAACCTAAAAAACACAACACTTTTTTACACAGATGGTTCTAAGAAAGAAGAAACTCAACACACAGGAATCGGAATTACCTGTCCTCCTCTACAAATCTTTAGAACATTCAAACTATTTCATCACTCATCTATTTTCACGATTGAAGCTGCTGCTCTCTCTGAAGCGCTAGAAATTATTCTGGAGGAAAAAATATCCCCAGCTGTAATAGCCTCTGACTCCAAAAGCGTCTTACACGCATGCCAACACTTTAACCATTTGGAAACCAAAAATTATTTTATTTACAAAATAAGAAATCTGCTCTTCCATGCGAAAGAAGCTAATATCAAAATTAGTCTCTACTGGATACCTGGACATAAAGGAATCTTTGGCAACGAAGTTGCTGATAAACTAGCCAAAATGGCTCAAACCTCCGGAACCCCCCTGGATTATAGAATCCCTTACACTGATTTCTTTAAACCAATTTATGACACGTATCTTAAACTTTCGAATACTGACTTAGAGAGAGATAGTACACGTAGACGAGTGGGCCTTTATTATTTCCAAAATTTCTTTTCAACATTTCCAAAACCTTGGTTTTTCCAATCAAAGTCGAAAAAAATAAGTGATATTGTCAGTATCTCTCGTCTTAGAAGCAACCATTACGCTCTTGCTGATAGTTTAGCTAGGAAAAATGTTGTAGAGTCCTACGAATGTCCCTGCGGACACCCCGAAGAAGATATTAATCATGTTTTATGGGCCTGTCCCCGCTTTCATGAACAGAGGAAAAAACTCGAACTGTCCTTAATTAAAATTAAAAAATCCCCTCCCTTCTGTGTGGAGAGTTTCCTATATGAACCTAATAGTTATGCTTGTAATCTGATTGTTAAATTTCTAAGAGACTGCGAACTACTAGTTTAAACTTTACTACTCTATAATATCGCTTACTTCCTATTTGCTTTAATTTACTTATACACTTCATGCTTTGAATCTTTCACGCTTTACGGTACATGAACCCCACAAGTAGTGAAACCACATACATTGGACACAACAATTCTACTTTGAATTACCCGCCTATTGCATACTAAGCGCTGCTAAGCAACTACTACTCCATCTATACCCTATTCACGTAAATTCATATTTAGAAGTCTAGATGATTATAAAATACTTGCTATGGCCGGATAGATCTCGCTGTTATCAGCACGGAATGTCCAACGCGGAAACCTGGATATACCGACGATTGCCCACGAGTGCGGGGTTGGGCGCACGAGCGAAGCGAGTGGGCAATAGGTGGCCCCGCACGAGTTACTCATACTATTTTTTGTTATAAGTGCGAAAGAGGGGTTGGGGGGGGGGGTTCGGGGGGCGGAGCCCCCCGACAGAAGAAATTATCTACAAAGAATAATCAGAAAGTAATTCAATCAATAACACAAAGATTATGTAAACATTTTTGTACCTGATTTTTGATTTTTCAAGAAGTAGAACAAGTTCTGGAGTTCATTTTGCTCATTTTCCACAATGCACGATTGCACCACGAACGCATCTACTATTCTACTCTTATACAATAGGTTATGTAGCTATCAAAAATAATAGAAGCTTGGGATTCCCCGAGTGTAGACTCATTCTTTTTAATACCAACAGGTGGCGGCAGCGTGCATTGCCGTGAAGTAATATATTTTTTGCGTGAAAAAATAATCAAGGACATCTAAGAAACGCAGTTTAGCACACTGCAGTAATGATTTGGTGGGGAATTCAGCATTTCGCGGTTGCTAAACAGACGTGCAAAGTAGCATTTCTTATGCACGTATAACAAAAAAAATAATGAAAAATCAAACATTCAATTTCACGGTCAAACTATGCAAGATATGAGAAAAAGTTAAGAAACAAAAATTATGCATGTAACAAATATCTGCAAATTGGTTATTTATCAGGTTTTGAAAGGATGCATAATTTTTGTTTTAATCTTAGAAAATAAAACTAAAAACGAAAAAATTCAATTTTTGTATAAACGACACCACCCATGGAAAAAATTAATAAAAAAATGTGGCTCACACAAAAAAGAGCTATAAACCTTGGTCACAAATAATTTTGTTAAAGAATCGTAGTTTTTGTTTTAATCAAAAATAATCGCATTAAAAATAAAATACATTTTTGAAAAAAAACCACACAATATTTGTTTATAATTGTTTCGTTTGTTGAATGTTCAATAACTGCGGTGGCTAGAGTGCAGCGCCAGCAAACTCGGCCCTGCATCTCCACGCAGACTCTCAGATCTGTCGAAACTGAAATTTTAACTTTTGTTCATTTTCTGCCTTTGCTCCGCCATCGCCCACCTCTTCGCACTCGCTCGCCTTCGGTTCCGGTCGGGTCGGATCGGGTGGAGAAGAGACGATGATGGACGAGCAAAGAGATAGATCTCTGGATAGGATGATAAAGTATCTACTCTATACTCTATCGTCTGTTTAAGTCGAGGTTCAAGTGTTTACAATCAACACCCAGCCAATACATTTTTTTTTTCTACAACTAGAACATCGTGCGCGCTACCCGCGCAATAATTACCCTTTCTGTAGATAAAAATTCGGTTCATTTTCCAATATTTTGTTTATTTTTACATCAAAATTTTATTTTTTACCTTCAAGATTATGAAAAATGTCACATTATTTATGTTCATGATTAAACTGAGAAAAATTCCAGATTATTTTTAAATAACAGTCAAACTGGTATTTGGACAATAAATGAAAAATAACCAATGTTCCATATTTTCATTGCACTATTTACATTTAAATAATAATTTTGTAAACCAAAACTTACCACAACCGGTTAATTTTTGTTAGTTCTATTAAAAATTATCATTTTTCAATATGAATCCATCTTAGAAAAACAGAAAAATGTGGAATTTACAAGGTACATATTTAAATAAGTAATTGCTCAAATCATTCTGTCAACTTTTCAATGGTTCCATGATTTTTGTCCCAATATATCTTTATTTGATAACTTTTTAATTTAAAATTCAACTATTTTTTTTAACTTTTTGTTGTAAATTAATTTTTGTAATTGAAAATTTAACTATTCCATGTTCGATGTAACATTTATATTGAAAATTCAGTTATTTGGTTGAAAGTTTCTGTGTTTTTTTGAAACTTTGTCTTTGATGGTAGAATATCTTAATCTTTTCGGTGACTAATTCACTTTTTTTGTGGAAAATTCATTTATTTGGTTAAAAAATGATGTTTTTTGGTAGAAAATTAATTTTCTTGGTTGACAATTAATTTTTTTGTCTGTAAATTAGATTTTTTACTAAAATTAATTTTTTTAACTGAAAAATTAACTATTCTCTCTTTTGTCAAAAATTCATTTGTTTTGTAGAAAATTTAACTATTTTGTTAACAATTCATCTATTTTGTTGAAAATTTGTTTTTTTTTTGTGTACAAAATCCTTTCCTTCAATTGAAAATTCAACTATTGAGTTAAAAATTCATTTTTTTAAGATTCATTATTTTAGTTGAAAAATAATTAATTTACTTAAAAATTGATCTATTTTGTTAAAAAATAGTTTTTTTTTTGTGGAACTGATTTTGTTTCGATGAAAATGAATTTTTTAAATTTCTTCACTTGAAAATTCAGCTATTAAGTTGAAAATTGCTATAGCTTTTAACAAAATAAATGAATATTCAACCAAAATGGTGAATTAGTCATCAAGAAGATTAATATTCTGGACTAATTAACCTTGAAAATTCATTTGTATTATTGTGTTGAATTTTTAAAAACTTGTTATTGGGTTAGTTTGAGTTCTTTGTAATTATCAGTTTTTACAAATTTTTGACCGATTTCAATATGATTAAAATTTTAGATTTTTAAACATTTTTAAATCTGTCTACCGTTATAATTTTTTAAGAAAACAAAAAATCTTAATTTTTTTGGTATTTAAAAATCTTTTTATTGGGTTAGTTCGAGTTGGTCGAAAACAAACCCCTTCCGCAAAAACCTGAAAGTTTACTTAGTTTTCACGTATCGTCGAGATGAATCAAAATTTTGGATTTTTTCTAATTTCGATAATCTATATACTGAATTACGTCGGGGTTGCCGAGGATTGAAGCCTTTAGAAAAACCTGGAAATTTTGTCATTTTTCGCGTATCTCTCGCCGTTTTCAAGATAATTCAAAATTTTCATTTTTTTTTATTCTAAAAATCTTTAAGTTGGGTTATTTTGAGTTGGTCGAAAACAATCTCCCTCATTCTTTGACCGTTTTCGTGATAATTCAAAATTTTTATTTTTTTTTATTTTGAAATTTTGTTTACTGATTTAGGTCAGGATGGCCAAGGACCATTCCCATTTACAAAACCCTGAAAATGATTTCAGTTTTCATGCATCTGTGACCCTTTCAGAGATAATTTAAAATGTTGTATTTCTATCTCGAATTTCGAATTTTTTTACTGGTTTAGGTTCGAGTTGGTCGCAAACAAACCCCCTCTGCAAAAACCTTTAAATTTTGGTCGAAAGCGATTCCCCTGTTTGAAAACCTAAACATTTTGTTAGGTTTCACATATCTGTGACCCTTTTAGAGATAATTCAAATTTTTGTGCTTTTTTTCGAATTTGGAACATTTGTTTACTTCTTTAGGTCGGGGTGACCGAGGACCATCCCCCTTTAAAACACCCTGAAAATGTTGTCAGTTTCGCGTATCTCTCACAGTTTTCGAGATAACTTAAAATTTTGATTTTGTTTTGCATTTTGAAAACACTTTCTTCCCATTCCCCTATGTTTCAAGTGACTGAAAATGGATTATAACTAAAACATAATTAAATTTCCAGTGATTTCAAAGAAAATATAACTTGAAGGGCAGCACAGCAAAACCAATCAACCAAAATTTTGTCGAAATGTAAATCATTACAACAGGGTGGCCATTTTATACCAGGAAAAAATCCCGGCCATTTCCCAGTTAAAGCAAATTTTTCACGGTTATTAAAATTTAAAGATTCGAAATCTTGAAACAAAAAATGTTGACATTTGAAGTTATAAAACCTAAAACAAAAATGAAAACACTCCAAATGGAACTATTTTGAATTTTATAGTTTAAAAAATATAAATCCACACTATCATTGCCAATGCACTAAGCAATTCAAGAGTGAATCAACAAATTTGTAAATTTTGAAAATTATATCATTTTAGGCAATTTTAAACTGAAAACTTTTTCGATTAAAAGTTAAATTATTTTGATTTTAAGCCATTACTAATTAATAATTTCTCATTGTTTTTACAGATCCAAATGTTTTTGAATATTAACTTACAATCATTTTTTCAAAATAAAAAATAATTAAAAATGTTCTCAGAGTGGCTCCAAATATCTTTTCTGGCGGCACTTGCCCCACTGAAAAAAACTTTTTTTATGACAAGGTAATTTAATACTATTTTTAACTCGAAAAAAAAGTGTGTAATGACGGCCATTTTGACGATTTTGTGATTTTGGATGACTACGGGTGGTTTTAAATATCTCCTCCGGTGGCTCTTACCCCACTGGAAAAACTTGTTTTATGACAAGGTAATTTAATACTATTCTCAACTCGAAAAAAAGTGTGTAATGACGGTCATTTTGACGATTTTGTGATTTTGAATGACTAAGGGTGGTTTTAAATATCTTTTCCGCTGGCTCTTACCCCACTGGAAAAACTTGTTTTATAACAAGGTAATTTAATACTTTTTTCAACTCGGAAAAAAAGTGTGTAATGACGGTCAATTTGATGATTTTGTGATTTTGAATGACTAAGGGTGGTTTTAAATATCTTTTCC
>CAKNXH010059473.1:21033-46257 GCA_932178445.1 Andricus quercusramuli
TTAAGCTGTTACTTATTGTTAATGGTCAACAAACCGCAACTTCCATGTACCCCTCTCCTTACTGTTTCGTAACATTGAGGGACTTGAGACAAACTGAGGAAGAACATAATGATAATAAAAACAATAAGGAAGAAGAGAATAGTAACGAGCAAAATCAGGAAGGAGATATTAGGAAGGAGCCGAACGATGATATGTGTGATGATGAAGAGTTTCCACGAATAAGTAATGAATGCATGAAATTAAAAACGTATGGAAATTTGAAGGCTGACTATGAGAGGTTTTGTTCCATGGGCAAAGATAAAAAATTAGCTAAAGATTGCCACAGTACAGTTAATTCACACCTTTTTGAGGAAGATGATAACGTTTATGTTATTCAGAAATGTATCATACCTGAATTACACATACTGCAAGGGTTCGTCAATCACCTCTTTTGGGACGGCTTAGTCCCACTAGTGGGTAAAGAAAAGGCATTAAAGTGGCCATTGAAACTAAAAACCATCCCGAAAAATTATCAGGGGCAGATTGTTTAGGGAAATGCCTGTCGTAAACTCATAAAAAAAGCAGATGAGCTCCTTCATTCAGAAATATATGAGGGCATCAGCCGCCTACGATTATTGCCTTTCGTTTCTGCTCTAAAAGCTATGGACAAAGTTGTAAGCTGTAGTTTTTCCACCAGAAAGATTGGGCCTGATTTAGATAAACACTCAAGTTAGTTGGACAAAGCTTTTCAGAGCATCGGAATTTCTAAAACATTAAAAATCCACGTGCTTTTGGATCACCTTGCTCACTGCTTATATTTTTTAGGAAAATATGGTTTGGGCCTATGGTCAGAGCAAGCGGGCGAGTTAATCCATAAAGAATTTTTGAAATTCTGGGCGCGTTATACAATAAATTTGATTCACGATATCTCGTATTCGAGCAGATTGGAAAAAGCGGTCGTTCAATTTTCTTCACGATACCTTTTGATCGAAAAATAAGATCAAATTTCATTAATTCGTCTTTGTAAATTCTATTTATTCACACGTAAAAATATTGTATGAAACTGATAGATTAGTACAAATTGAAATGAATTAAAAACCTATAAACAATAGAAAATGTCGAAAAATTGAAAAAAATTAAAACTAAGAAAAATTAAAGAAAAAAAAAGTGGGACCAGTATACCGCCACGTCCACGCCGTTGGTCCTGGGAAAAGCTGAGAGTGGTATCACAGTTGAGCCTCTATTGTTCGGATTCACTGAGAACGAATGTAATCCGGATAGTCTAATATCAAGATAAGCCGGGGAATCATGACGATCGAAAATAGAACTCAATTGAACTCTGACGATCGAAAATTGAATCATATTCTGCCGATTCCCAGTCCAAATAATGCAGCGGTCTGGATGATCGGGGTCAGGATAACCGGATTTATACTGTATTCAGTTGATGGGTTAAAAATATTTTTTTCCATAATTTGCAACAAAATACAGAGAAAAAATTTACAACATATACACACATTGAATGACATAAGGTTATGCACGCTACATACGTTTCTGATCTGTAGAAAAGCAAAACAATGAGTTTGCGATATCTCAAAAAAATGAGCAGCTAAGATTTTCATTCAAACAGATTTCGAAACTGTGGGCACGTACGAACAAATCCCCGCCTTCAGTTTTTGTCGGCACTTTTTTTGTACCTATCACCGCTTGAAGCTCAGTGTGAAAGGTCTATAAAAAAAAGAAAATTTCATGTTTCTTTATAAATAAGCGATTGCAAGGCAAAAAGTTAGGCGAAAAAGAAACCTTATAAAATTGACTTTTCGTAGAAAATGACCATTTAAGATTTTAGGTTGGAATTTGATTGGTATTTTCGTGCTAAAAAAGTGGAAAGTAATTTCATTTAAGGGTTGTTTTTTGAAAAAGAAATATTTTATTATTTGGCTGGGAGAGGAATATGATCAGAAAATGGTTTTAAAAAAAAGTAAGAGGTTAAGCAATTAAAAAAAGAAAAAGAAAAGATGGGAGGCAAGTATAGAGTCAGTTATCTGGCTTTAATTTACCAATATTTTTATTCCTATAATTAAAAAGAGATTTCGAACAAATCCTTTGAACACAACATGTATTTGGTTTTTAAAGAATTTTTCATGCAAAAAGCCCATTTTCGGCAAAAATGTTGGTTATCTAGTTCTGTACTGCAACCCTTCAATTATTGTTTTGACACTCGGAATTGAAAAGAAAGAATCGAAATGAGAATCAAAAATGCAAAAATTATTTAGCATACTTTAGCTGCATAATAATTGTCTTTTTATTTCAGAGTGAGAATCGATCACCCATTTAAAATTTCTTTGAACACTTCAACCAACATGCAATTCGAGTATTAATTACGTTTAACTATGTAGCATATTATAGCTGCAGAGTGAACATTAACGAAAGTTATTTAGCATAATTTAGCTGCGTCATTATCGTTTTGATATCTGAGAATTGCAAAAGGTCAATCGAAATAAGAATCAAAAATTAAACTCACAATAAAAATTACCTTAAATAAAATGTCAATTTTCACTCTCCAATGTTGGTTATGTGCAGTTATTCAGCATTCTATAGCTGCATAATTATTGTCTTTTTATTTTAAAGTGAGAATCGGTAACCCATTTAGAATTTGTTTGATCATATCAATTATGCACAATTTGAGCACTAATTACGTTCAACTATTCAAGCATACTATAGCTACATAATGAAAAAAGGAAAAAATGGTTTAGCATACTATAGCTGCATAATTATTGTTTTCTTATTTGAGAATGAGAATCGAATACCGATTTAAATGTTTAAAAGAAAGTATCTTAACGACACTTATCTTGTTATACTCAAACACGTTTAACTATTTACCATAATGTAGCTGCACAGTGAACATTAGAGAAAACGCTTAGCTTAATTTAGCTGCGCGAATATCAGTTACTTATAGTAATTTAGTTTATCATCGCTAAGAAATCCAGACATTGGAATTACTTAATTGTAACCAGATTTAAGCAGGAATAGTGACTTGACTCGACAACGGTGTGTAATATGACCCACCGCTGCCACCATCAGTTTGTCACGTACCGTGGCATGAATTATGTTTTTTTTTAACTTGTCCTCTGGTGAACCCGGCTTTTCATCATAGCCACGGACTAAGTCAAGTGACTAATGAGATGAGGATGTTATAAGTTAATTTAATACGATGTTTGAAATCTTCTGCGATGATGTTGTAGGTACAAAATTAGGAGCATACTATAGTTTGGAGTTCGTATTTTACCGCTGTCAGCCATACACAGGGGCCACGAGCATCGGAGATGACAACAGTAACCTCTGGATGCTTTCATAGAGCTACCATCCCGTGGAATTTTGTTATGAGATATTGTAGGCTCCGGAAGCTACGGTCATGGTTTTTTAAAACAACCAGTCTTGACGCAACTAGAACGTGTACGTCATCCATTTCTGCTTTTTCTGTCCTAGGAGGTGAGCAAGAGCGGGAAATTTACGCGAGATAACATCCTGCCTCACTGTGCCTTGGAGTCAGGTGTCTAGCCGCGGATGACCTTACGCGGCAGACGGGACAGTTGGAGATAAAGGTTTTACCTCTGAATACTTTTTTAGAGCTACCAATCTTTGTAGAATGTTATGAGGACAATATCAGGCTTCGTAGCACTAATACGTTGAGTGCTGGAGAATGAGACATTCCAGTAGATCTTACACTGATCGTTCTCCACAACGGACTCGAGTTCCCTTGGGCGTATGGCAAGACGGGCAGTAGATCAACACCATATAAGTGCCTAAGATGGTAATATAACACTTTAAGAGCCGCATTTCGTCTCTCTATGTACCCGTAGCGTGCTATTTTGAGCATCCACTGAGAACTTGTCCAGGGGTTTCTGGCTCTTGCTTGCATGCTCGGTAGTTGGTATCGGCTACAGGTAAATTCATTATGCGCTCGTTGTAAACTAAGGTGTCTATAACGCCGTCTTGGCAGGCAAAATAAATCCCTCAGTCTACGATCTCAATCCAGCAGACTTGAGAAACATGTTGGACAGACCCACGGAGAGCTCTTCTCTACGTATGATGCCGTATAATTCATCATATAGGGGCTTGTCAGCATGCTCTCATAGTAGAAGCGTATGTTCTGCTTCCTGTATACGACTTTTGAGCACCAAAGGTGTTAGTGATGCTAGTCCATGTGTAGTGACGCTGGAATCAAGTGGAAAGACCAAGCTTAGTAAGCCTCTACCCCCGTCATCTCGAGGGAGGTATATTCGAGGTAGGGAAGGTCTAGGATGATGACTTCGATGGATTGTCATCATCTTGCGTGTGCTCCAGTCAAGTTGCTTCAACTAATCGACGTTCCATTTTACTACACCAAACGTGTAGAGCAGTATAGGAACGGCCAGCATATTGGTCCCCTGGATCTTATTCTTTCCAAATAATTCGGAAGTCAAAATTTTCCTAAGAATTTGGCGATACCTTTTTTCAAGGGCCGTTTTTAACACACGCACATTTTGGGTTTTCGCTTGCGGTATTCCAAGATATATAATGTTTCTCCATTACCAAGGTGTTGAATGGTATTTCCGCCTATGAGTTGAACATCCTGATGGGCACGCGATGATGTAGCTAGTCTTCCTTGGTGTAGGTGGATGCAGGCACAGTCCAGTCCGAAGCTCATGCCAATCGCTCTAGAATACCTATTTACCGCCTCCACAAGGATGTTAAGATCCTCTTTCGAGGAAGCAAAGAGTTTGAGGTCGCCCACGTATAAAAGGTGGTTGACCTTATAATCTCTTCTGTTCGGCGGGCCACATAGGCATCCAGAGCTTTTGCCTCGGGGCACAATAGATATAGGCAAGAGGGAGATGCAGAAAAGTATCGGACTTAGAGATTCCCCTCGAAAGACCCCCTCTTATTATTTTGATATGAGAATTGTAGGCTCCGGAAGCTACGATCGTGGTTCCTTATTGTAATTAATCCCGATGCAACTGGAAAGTGTACGTCATCCGCTTCTGCTCCTTCTGTCCTAGACGGTAAGCTAGAGCGGGAAATTTACGCGAGATAACATCGGGCAACACTGTTCCTTGGAGTCAAGTCTCTAGCCGCGGGTGACTTACCTTTATACACTTTTTGGTCAGTGGTTCATCTTTCATTCTTTCAACATGTCTGAACCATCTTAACTGATTTCTTCAGTCCATCAGGGGTTTCCCGCATATTGTGCGCAGAGATTCCATGCCAATCGCGTTGATTTTATTCCTGTCCTTTTCTCGACAGGTTCATGTCTCGCTACTTTATAGTACAGTCGGTACAAATATAGAATTATGTATGGCCATTTTAGCTTGTTTTGATTTATTTTTATTTCTGAGAATGGACCCTGCTCTACCGACAACCTTCTCACCCTCATTTATGCGCCTATCTAACCCTTTTTCCTTCAAACACCATGATTTTTCTTTTATTTACGTTAATTTTGAGGCCCATGTTCTTCCTGCTTGTATTCAGCTTATTCAACATTATTTGCAAGTCCTCGATTGATTCGGCCATAACAATCTTGTCATCTGCGAAAGATAACCCACGTACCCTCACTGCCTCGAGACCTATACCTTCTTCGTCGAAGAGGGCCATTCTTAGACACTTCTCCAGCAATATAATAAATAGCCATGTGGACATAACGCATCCTTGTTCCACACCATGCATAATAACGAACTAGTCACTCAGTTTCTCATTATACCTTACATTGGCTTTACTACCTGCATATATTATTTTTATTGCTTGTAGGAGCCATTTTATTGACTCCGTTTTCTTTAAGAACTTTTCAAAGTTTACTCTATTTACCTTGTCAAATGGGTTTTCTAGGTCAACAAATGCACAGAAAGCTTTCTTTCCTACTCTCAAACTTTTTTCTGTGATCTGTCTGAAGCTAAATATTTGATCTGTACAGGATCTTCCTGGCATAAATCCACTTTGAACTTCGCATATCCTTTCTTGTGTTATTTTCATTACCATATAGTGTTTCACCTTTTCTGTTTCTCATGCTGACAAACTCTGTACTTTGATTTATTTAAATATCGTTTATCGTTCTACCTTGTCCTTTCCCAATTAACTCTTTGATATTCTGACATGGGATACGTGGATGCTTTACAAACTGTCGAACTGTAATTTGATAAAAAATGCTTTTTCATTAATGGGTATTATTTACAACTTTCCGACTGAGAACGCTGTTGCTGTGGTCATGCTTATTTTCTGGAGAGAGAAATGCAAAAAGAGAAGAAGGTTTTTTTTAATGAAACGCAATATCTTAGGTACAAAGTTTAAAAAATTATAAAGAATTTTATTTTAGCTAATTGAAAAGATAATTTTCGCGTTCTTCACACAATTTCGTTTAAAATTAACTTGGAAAGAGAGATAGATTACTATTAGCATGAAAAGGTGCAGTACTTTTAAACAGTATCATTTTCTCTATTCTTTTTCCATTTAATCTTTAACTACATTTTTTTTAGAAAATCTTTCCTCTCGTTTTGTGTTTCGAGAGAATAATTTTCTCCGTTATTCTTTTCACGGTGTCTCCCTTCTTACGTTTGCACTAAGCAATGATAAAAATGGTAAAATATGAAATGATTCGTCTGGCGATTCTTTTCCCAAAATAGGGTTTCAGCGTCCACACGATGTTATTCTTATTAACCTTTATATTTGAATTTATAAAAGCTGCTCCCGATCTAAAGACGAGTGATTGAAAATTTTACCTTCTTGAAATTGGAAAATGTTGCGCAGAGAAGAACCATTCGCGCGCACGTTCTTCTTCCGACTGCAAAATATTTTAGCTTATCGGCTCGTGGCTCAAATCATTCGGTGCGGATTTTTGATGATTAGGACTTTATGTTGCCAGGGAAAGATGAAATTTACTGACCAGGACTCGCTGCGGATGTACGCCCAAAATAATAGAACGCTATCTTGTGCTGTTGTCGCTAGTTAGAAGCTTTGAATTCGCTTTTTTGTGCGACTGAAATTTTTTAAATAAAATTGCTGAATCGAATAAATCCATTTTTAGTAGTAGCTAAGATTATACTTTTATATTTCCCTGTCTAGGATTGATAATTAGGAAATATTTTGTTAGTTGCTCTAATTCAGCGTTTTGTTCATTATGGTATTTTTTTAAACAGCATGGCAGTGTTTACACTTTGATCAGCTGAGTCTAGTTACGATGGAAAGGGACGGGGAGAAGTGAAGGAGGAATACTAGGCTTAGACCATGAATCGGTGAGCGCATAGATGTGTGCGACAATGCACTTATGTCGATAGTACTGCGAATAACCGGGCGACAAGTTCTGTGTGTGAGCGCAGCTTTTCTGCCGTTCTTTCTCCATTTCTTTCCCATCTAGGTAGATAAGATTTAGTAATTGAAAGCTTTTTTGTAATTCCCCGTGATAACAAATTTTATCTTGGACATCAAGATGTTGACTCGGCAGTTTTATTGAGATACCCGGGTTTCGAGCCGTTCGAGATATTTCTTCTAATTAGAATCTCGCTTGTCGGCATAGGGTCAAATTAGTTAAACATGCCAATTTTGAAGGCTTTTACATGAATGGCACGTAACATAGGCTCTCTCCCATTCTTTATTCTCACCAGCAGGGCCTTATGTACGCGGGGATCTTGTAACTTTGTCATAACATCGAGATCCACACTCACTTCCCACTCCCCCACTCCGAATTTGAATGGGAAAGTAGACGCACAACTAAGAGGGTGATAACTATCTCTGCCAATATATGACACCACAAACTTCTTTGATATATGTGTGAATAGCTGGTACTACAAACTTAACAATCAGATTTGATAAGAATCAAATCAATCCTTTCTTTGACGGTCAATGTAGGTAGATATGCGTAATAGGGTGAGCCGAAAAAAAATTAATTAATAGGACAAAAACTTTTTTTCAATTTTAATTATATTTTTATTGAAATCCACGCAGAAAATCACTTTGAAAATAAATTATAAGAAGTAAATAATTAATTTACCAATTATTAACCATTGCAATTTCAGAGTAAAATCCGCCTTGTTTCGGAAATCAGGCATCTCAGCTCTTGATCGAAATATATCCCTTATTTAACCGTCTCTTTTTTTCAGCACTACAATACCAATTTTTTTGAGATAATTTTATGTGCGAAATCTAAAAAAGATAAAATTCAAATTTAAAAAAAATTTGATCCATTTTCAATTTTTGATATATTTTTAATATCAAATAGGTGAGCCTACACCTACACACCCTTAACCCTACTCTCTGGAAAACTGCTACTGGTCGAAGAGAGGCAGCAATATTAATTTGCATAAGTGTGTCTCCTTCGCAGTTTATTGGTTCATTGTTAAATATCGGAATTAATTAGTCTTGAGAAATATTTAATAAATGAAAGTAAACATTCAATTTCTGCAAATAGTATTTTTTATTGAATAAAGTTTTCAAGAAAATATTCAATATGACAATAACAATTCTTTTGTGGATAAAACAAAAACTCCGGGAAGTCTTCTTTCAGACTTTTTTGCGTATCTCGTGTCTTTTGTCGTAATATTGGACTTTTTAATTTTTGCATATCAATTTCCATAAATAAATTAAAATAAACGATTTCTGTCAAAAAATGGTTCAAAGAAATTCTGTAGGAATTTTTAAAAGCTGAAATTCTTCCAAAAACCTTTCCGCATATTTTGCGTCATTTAGCTCAAAAATTAAATTTTTGATTTTTTATAGTTTTTTCGATAAATCCAACATTAAAATTATAATTTTTTACTTATTTATTTTCGATGCATAAAACTGAAATTTTAAGTTATATCAAAAAGTGGTTTGAAGAAAAATGCTAGATATTTTAAAAAAATTCAATTCTTCTCTTAAACTTTTTTCATCTAATGATAAGAATGAGAAAAGAAAGGAAGATTTCGAGCAATATCGGACATTCAAGAAATTAATGTTTGGCGCACATCGAGACAATTAATTACGAAAGAGATAATCACCTAACGATTTTTTTAACGATGTCTTATCACTATCGGGCACATGATGTCGATGAGAATTCACATTTAGGAGCAAACATTGCAACTGCTCTTCATTTGCAGTTATGTGAGAGTTGTACTCAGAAATTACCGCTACTCCGCGTTCTGCATTGTCGTTAGTGACTGGTAATCCGCAAATTGCATGTAAAGCAAATTTGTAATCCTCTGGAATTCTAGGTCTCTGGATCGAAGTTCAAAAAATCAGATGAAATTTTCAATTTATGAAATATTTATATACTTCTTATAGTCACAAGCTTGTCGATAGTTAAAGTCTCAATTTCATTTTTTGCTTTAGATTAAGTTCTAAGCGCTTTGATTTTTCGGGAGGAAAAGTCCCTAAGGGGCAGAGGCGCATTTTAGAGGAGCTGTTGAAGAGAAAATCGAAAGCAGCTACTCAGGGCTTTTTCTCCGCGGGACTTTAGAAATATTACACGATCATAAATAGCTAAATAAATTGCAGCAGTTGATTTAATTTTGTACATATCATTGACTGATAAATTTTAATAAAGCAACTGGTTTTTAAGCACTTTTAAACAATTTAAATACAAAACAATTACTCAAATAACATTATTAAATCTTTTAAAATTAAAATTAAAATAATATGCAACTTTCGTTCTCCAATATCGGAATTTTCAGAACTTCAAAAGTTATGAGTTATTTATTATTTTATGGTTTGTTCGTGCCTTTGTCCGGCTTGCCGAGTTCTGTCACTCCCTTTAGGGTCAATTTTTATTTCGAATTTCTAATAGAATAGGTTCTACCTAGCCGTTTTTTACACTCACCATAAACGCTTCACCTGTATAGCCTACGGGTGAACCTATAGTTAAATTATCACACGAAAAGAAATTTAGGTTGACTGCGGTACTTATGCGTATCACTGCTGAGCTAAACACACGAGCGCCGGCACGCCCTGTTTTCAAGACTTCTACTCTCATATTTTGAGAACACTGCGATCCCACAGAGGGGCGAACGAGGCGCCAAACTTTTGGGACAACAACAGACCCAGAACTCAGTGAGACGGTTGCGTTATTTTCTGGGGACGCGGATGACACATGTGCGCAATCTCACGTAAATTTACTTATATGTAACTATAGATATATGGGAAGACTCTAATTCCGTGAAAACTTACGATTTTAATAGGGTTTCTATTTTTTATTCCGAGCATAGCAATGTAGACGTCGGATCGACTACTGTAGCACGCTTACGTTATCTTGTTTGGGACAGCAGTGCTCCCAGATATAAGGGAGCAACGTTGTACCACATTTTAAAGCCACCGCTGCACGAAAAATAGCGCTGCTGTCGCGTTGACATCGTGCTTGTGTTGCCCTACTACACCGAACGCAACAGCTGTCCTAAATTTCTTTCCGTGTAGTTTCTACCCATTTTTCAAACCCCTTTGTTTAATGTATAGCTTTGACCATTCCAGTTGTTCTTTTCCAAATTTATTCCGAGAGGTTTAACGTATACTCTGTAAAAATTTCAATCCTGACAAACTTCGCCAAAGCATGCAGAGCGCTCACCAAAGTCTGCTAATATTGAAGTTTTGGTAAATTTCTCCTTGTTGCACAATTGTTACATAGTATTTCTGAAATACGAAAAGTTGACTAAATCCATCTTGAAATGTCGGAGAAAAAATAACTCCAACATTGAATAAATTGGTTCATAACTTCTTACGAAAAATTGAACTTGAAAAAAAAGTTGTATTTTTACAATATACAATATACAATTGCGTTTAGCGAGCTGAAAATGACTCTACAACAAAACGAAAAAAGGCATATTCTGATTTTGCCTAGGTTATACGAATTTCCAATCACCCATGAACATTTAAATAGTCGCCTTTTTTGGACCACTCTAATATATGTATATATAATTAGAAAAAAAAAGAGTTGAACACCCACCGCAGGGTCCTACTGAGAGAAACTGCCATCTAAAAAATGTCAATAGCCCCCAGTAGAACCGGGGTAAATCACACCTATGGCCACGTTTCACAATCATGAGATGGGTGGTCACAGGGCACGACGAAATCACAACGACAGGCCGGCGAAACCCTCGTGTGTCTTGAGGACACGAAGCGACCCAAAGATGACAGCTTTCTGCATCCATCTCGCAAGTACCTTGGCATATTTTTGGCACGCGGGTATGGCTTTAAGGTTACGAACCAGTGATAGTGTCGCGCATCCGAGAGCACCTATCACAAGGACAATTACTCGCACCGAATATTTTGGATACAGTCGTTGCAGCTCTCTTTTAAGGTCTTGATACCTCTCCTCTTTTTCTTTCTCCTTTGCAGTGATGTATTCGGACGGAGCCGAGAATTCGATCGGACAATTGACTCTATATCCCTTGCAGCGTTCGGCAGGGCAGGGTCGCAACCAACACCGTAAGAGCGACAAAGATGGTAATAAAGTACTCTTAGGGCCGCATTATGTCTATAGATATACGTTGTTCCTGCGTGGGTCGGACACCCCGATAGTATGTGTTCTAGGTACTCAGCGTGTGCATGACACGCTCTGCACCTATCACTGGGAACTTCCTGACATAAAATGCGGTCACGGTATGCTAAGGTGGAAATGACACCGTCCTGGCATGCAAAAATAAAACCCTCTTGACCTGAATTGAGTCCTGATGATTTGAGCAAAGCAAAGTTTGCTCCTTCGACAAGGACTGTTTTTCTACATTTCTGTGAAAGTTTCCGTGCATTGCCTTGACGAGTAGCTGTTGGTAAAATTTTTCAACCTCTGCTTTCTTCACTTCGGCTTTTAGAAGTGAAGCATTGAGATGGATTAATGCACTTTCCTCTCTTCTGATGTTAAAATTCAGGCCAAGGGTCTCGGCAGCTTGCTCCGCGGCTTTGTAAAGGAACGCTCCTTCGCCAATCATATCGTGGTTCCTGACCATCTTTAGGAGAGGATCTCTGTCATTTGCAACGATGTAAGCTTTACTTAGAACAATTCGGTTATGAAGAAACTGGAGATTCAGAAGTCCGCGCCCGCCTTCACGGCGTGAAATGTATAATCGCGGAACTGACGAATTAATATGCAAGCTTTTTTGCATATGCATGATCTTACGTGTGGTGACATCGAGGACCTTAAGCTCGTTCTTCGTCCATTGAACCACCCCAAACGAGTAGAGTAGGACAGGGTCGGCAAGCATGTTAGTCGCATATACCCTGTTCAACGCCGACAGATTGGAGGACCAAATCTGTCGAAGAAGATGCTTGTATCGGTTTCGGAGAGACTCCTTCACTGATGTTACGTCCTGAATGCGGCTTTGAGGCACGCCCAGGTATGTATAGGTCTCTCCAGTATTAAGATGTCTAATAACACTTATATTCGCAAATTTAAGGTTCTTGGGAACCGCCAGTAATCTTTCCTATCTTCAGATTTGTTCTTGACGATATTTATAGCAGTTTGAAGTTTGTTTTTATCAGAGGCATAGATCTTTAGGTCATCCATGTAAAATACATGAGTGACCTTATGCTCGCGCTGATTATTGCCGCTACAGAGGTATCCAGGAGAATTTCGTAGTGCCAGAGATACGGGCAGAAGTGTGATGCAAAAAAGCAAAGGGCTCATGGTATCACCTTGAAAGACGCCCCTCTGGAAGGTGACGTTGTTCGTTGTCACAAGATAATTTCTAGATGAGATAGTAAATCTAGTTTTCAAAAGAGGCATTAATCTCTCTATACATCTCAATATGTGTGGATATACCTTCAAGCTTTCCAATAGACAGATGATAAGTCTATGAGAGGTTGAATCGAAAGCTTTCCGGTAGACAAACCAGGCCATTGACAGGACGCGCTGATGGCCTGCAGCGTCTTTACAGACACACCTGTCAATTAGCAGGTAATCTCGACAGCCTGCTACACATTTTTTCGAGCCACGTTGTTCGTACATCTCTCGCCATACAGCCTCAATTCGTCGAAAAATCCTGTTGTTCAGGACAGCGGTAAAGATCTTATACAGCATGGTCAAACAAGTTATTGGCCTGTAATTCGCTGGGTTGGACATGTTGCCTTTTTCCGGCAGGTGTATTGTGCGTCCTAACACCAGCCACTTCGAAATGGGCGTTTCCGACTTTGAATATGAGGTGAATATGCGGGCCAAATGTTGGTGTGTAAAAGTAAACTTCTTCCACTAGAAGTTCTTGATACAATCTGGTCCAGCAGCGGAAAAGTTCTTTATGCCTCTAAGTGATTTTTTCACCTCTTCGACAGTGATTGATGGACATTCCTCCTCAGATTTTATGAGGTTGCCGCAAAACTATTTGAAGCGGATGATGTTATCAGTATCTTCTTTCAACTCTAATGTTTTCGGGATCTTGTACACCTCTCTCCAAAAAGTCTCTACCTCCTTGGGTCCATTCAATCTTCTCCTTTAGTTGATGCAAGCGTCTTTTGGGCTTTCGATCCATCGTCGGTTTTAGCTTTCGATTTGAATAAGCCAAAGCTCTCGCAGCACCATAAACTAAGCAATTGATGGTCCAGATGTCGGACTCTTGCGAGATATCTCGTGGAAGGGAGGCATCCATTTCAGCCAGATCTTGGGGCTTTGGAGGAACTTGCATGTTAATGTTCCTCCTTGTACTGAAATCGCGATCATCTCTCAGAAGGGGCGTGCTTTCTGCGATTGTCTTAATGTCGCTTCCTCATCTTCGTCTGCAGCTTGATCAAGCAGCGTTTGGGGAAGCGCTCCGCGTACATATCTATTTTTCCGGTGGTAGTCGGCTTCATTTCGCAAAGACTGATGCGAAACGTTCTGGAGCTCTGGGTGTTTCTAGCACCACAGAGTGTGCATACGCGCCATAATACCTCCGCAAAGAGGAATAATGCTGGCATCGTAGCAGTCTAGGACGTCATCCTTGAGTTGATCCGTCCACTCAATTTGGGCGTTTCGCCGGTTCGTCGTCGTGTTTCCATCTAAATTATTTTCAGCACCCCGAACTACAGGATGATGGGCATTGTTTGCCGACCCATTGTCGGGTGCTCTGCGCGTTCGATCGTTTTCGCCGCATCTACAACATTTCGGGGTTTTGGTGGTTTCAATGCTGTTCCCACGAGCAGCTAGGGAAAGGGTTCGTTCAATCCTTGTAGAGCCCCGCGTGCAAGGATAAGGCTGATACTCTGAGAGGTCGCCCGATGTCCTAGAGTCACCCTTGAAGACACCTTACGCAGGTGCCATTCAGCTTTCCATCCCTGGACAGTTGTCCGCAACTGCTTATTGATTATTGTAACCATATTTAGCAGAAACCCTTGGTACGCAACACGAGGACGCGTTGGGTAACTTTCTCATAGGCCCTTCGGTTCTATTCCAAAGGAATCGAAACCGATAAAGAATATATATATATATATATAGTTAAAAGTTTGTCATAAGGACAACCGCAGGATTTCGCCGGGAGCGGGTGCTAATCTGAAAAATTGCACCCGCTCCCAGCGAAATCGCGGTAAAATTTCAGCTGTAACCACGTCTCACGACCGTGAGATGGGTGGTTACAGTCTGCGCGAATTCAATACGATGATCCGGCGAAAGTCTCGTGCACCCTGAGGACACGGAGCGACCCAAGGACGACCGCCTTCTGCATTCTCCATGCAAGTGCCTCAGCATTTTGTTGACACGCAGGGATGCTTTTTAGGCTATTAACAAGTGAAACCTTGGCACCTCCAAGAGCGCCAATGATCAGGACGATTAGCTTAACAATATTCCGGGTATAACCGTCGCAACTCCCTCATAAGGTCTTTATACCTTTCTCTCTTTTCTTTCTCCTTCGCTGTGACGTTTTTGTTAGCTGGTGCCGAAAATTCGATAACGAACATGGTTCGTTTCTCGAAGTCAAGAAGAACCATGTCAGGCCTCGAGTGCGCAACAGAAACAATTGTCGAGAATATGAAGTTCCAATATATGCGGCACTTCTCATTTTCGACAATTGACTCTATTTCTCTAGGGGCGTTCAGCGGAGAGGTATTTGGGCTAATGCCGTAAGAGTGACAGAGATGGTAATAAAGCACTCTCAGTGCCGCATGGTGCCTTTGGATGTAGGTTGTTCCCGCATGAGCTGGACAACTAGATAGTATGTGTCCTAGATGCTCAGGGTGTTCATGACACGCTCTGCAGCTATCATCGGGAATATCTTGGCTCAAAATGTGGCGACGGTATGCTAGAGTGGAAATGACACCATCTTGACATGCCAAAATGAAGCCCTCTGTGCCCGACTTCAATCCGGGTGATCTAAGGAAAGCAAACGTCAGCTCATACGACATCGACTGATCTTCCACATTTCTGTGGAAGATGCCGTGCATCTTCTTGTCGAGGAGCTCTTCGCGGAAGTTTTTCTCCTGTGCTTTCTTAATCCGGGCCTTCAGGAGTGAATATTTAAGATGGATAAGATTTGATGCATTTCGCTCACCCCTGATATTGAAGTCAAGGCCGAGTGTTTCAGCAGCCTCTTCTGCTGCTTTGTAAAGAAACGCCCCTTTGCCTACTTCTTCGTGTTTTCTGACCATTTTAAGAAGAGGATCTTGTCCATTTGCGACAATATGTGCTGTACCCAGAATAATCCTGTTGTGAAGACATTCAAGATTCAGTATTCCACGACCACCTTGACGGCGTGAGATGTAAAGTCGTGGAACAGAAGACTTAAGGTGCATGCTTTTGTTCATGTGCATAACCTGTCGGGACCCGATGTCGAGGGATCTGAGCTCGTCCTTCGTCCATGGAACTACTCCAAATGAATAGAGTACTACTGGGACGGCAAGCATGTTCGTTGCAGATACTTTGTTCCTCGCCGACAGTTCGGAAGACCATATCTGTCGGAGGAGACGTTTGTATCTGCATCGGAGAGTATCCTTTATAGATGTTACGTCCTGAATGCGGCTTTTTGGCACACCCAGGTATGTATAGGTCTCTCCAGCGCAAAGGTGTCGTATAGCGCTTCTGTCAACGAGTTCAGGATCTTCGAGGATGCCGTTAAGTTTTCCTTTCTTCAAATTAACCTTGGCGCATTTCTCTAACCCGAATTCCATTCCAATCTCTTGAGTGTACTCTGTGACAATTTTTAGAGCTAGATGTAGTTTCTCTTGATTTCTAGCATAGAGCTTAAGATCATCCATGTAAAATACATGAGTTACCTTATGCTTTCGATTTCCAGGTTTGCCACAGAGGTACCCTTCGGAATGGCGAAGTGCGAGAGATAGTGGCAATAATGTGAGGCAAAAGAGGAGAGGGCTCATGGTGTCGCCCTGAAATACACCTCTCTGAAAGGTGATACTGTTAGTGATCACACGATATTTTCCAGATAAGATGGTAAATCTGGTTTTCCAAAGCGGCATTAATCTCTCTATGCATCTCACGATGTGTGGATGAACCTTCAAGCTTTCCAATAGACAGATGATAAGTCTATGGGAGGTTGAATCAAAAGCTTTTCGGTAATCTATCCAGGCCATCGATAGAGATCGTTGATCGGATGCTGCATCTTTACAGACACATCTATCGATGAGCAGGTTCTCACGACATCCTGCTACGCCTTTCTTCGAGCCACGTTGTTCATACGTCTCTCGCCACACAGGTTCAATTGTCCGAAGAATCTTATCATTTAGGATGGCTGTGAAGATCTTATACAGTGTGTTCAGACAAGTTATTGGCCTGTAATTCTTAGGGTCAGCTAAGTTGCCCGTCTTAGGTCTTATATATATATATATTAGTCAGTTCCGCGATTGTACACGTCACGCCGTCAAGGTGGACACGGACTTCTGAATCCCCAGCGTCTTCATAACCGAATTGTTCTAAGTACAGCTTGCATCGTTGAGAATGGCAGAGATTCTCTCCTAAAGATGGTCAGGAATTGGGAGATGATTGGCGAAGGAGCGTTCCTTTACAAGCCGCGGCGCAAGTAGCCGAGACCCTTGGCCTGAATTTTAACATCAGAAGTGAGGAAAGTGCATTGCTCCATCTAGATGCTTCACTTCTGAAAGCCGAAGTAAAGAAAGCAGAGGTTAGAAAATTTAACTAACAGCTACTCGACAAGAGAATGCACGGAAACTTTTAAAGAAATGTAGAAAAACAGTCCTTGTCGAAGGAGCAAACTTTTGCTTTCCTCAAATCATCAGACGGTGTCATTGACATTGAAGGTTTTCGTTGATATTTCTGCCAGCAGATGAAGTTACTGTAAGGTTACCTGTTCTGTAAATGTGGTCCAGAATTCTCTTAGCTCTACTACTTTCGACATACACGCAGCTCTTGATTCGGGGCTGGCCTCAGGTCGGAAGGGCCCGGAATCGGTTGCGTTTTTTCATGTCAACACTCAGTACCGAATATGTAGTCTGTGACCTTGGAACAGTATATGCCCAGAGAGGTGCGATGTAAAGATCTTCTGATACGGCACTGACTATCCGAGCGTATAGGCCGTCAAGGGACGCTCAGGAGGGAGGCAGAAGCAGTCAAGCGTGTAGGGACGAAGATCGGGCGGCCCAGAATTATGAATTGAGTGTATTCAATTTTTTCAAAAAAAGTGTGCCTTTAACTCAGTCAAAAAATATATGTTTTTTGCACTATTCCACACAATTCTAAATTTAACAACAAAAATTTGTTGGTGTTTCTAATTTTTTTATTATTTTTCACTAGAAAAAAATGTACATTAAAAAAATTCGCCACAATTGTTTAATTAATATGAAAATTTGTTTAATTGCTCGAAAATTTTAATTTTAAATTAAAAAAAGTAGAACAGAAGCTTAAATGATTCTATTAATTTTAGTATTTTTACTCCGCCCTAGTAAATATCTGCAAGCATTGTCGATTTAACTACGGAAAAAACTTGTTGAGAATGAGTTATTAGATTATGCACTTGCGTAGAATCTCTGCATTGAGACGTTTTGACTAAAAAGTACTCTTTATTGTTTTTGACTTAGGGTCCGGGAAGTCCTACACAATGATGGGCAGCGGTGAAAACAAAGGCATAATTCCCAGGCTATGCGACAACCTGTTTGATATGATTGCAAAACAACAGAGCTCCGAGTTATCCTACAAAGTTGAAGTCTCTTACATGGAAATCTACAACGAGAAAGTGCACGACTTGCTGGATCCAAAGCCGAATAAACATTCCCTTAAAGTTAGGGAGCACAATGTCTTAGGTCCTTATGTAGATGGCCTTAGTCAACTCGCCGTGACCTCGTTTCAGGTAATTAGGATATCACATCCTTTGATACGGCTTCCGATTTGCATTCTAGAATCTTAATGATATCAGTTTATCATTACCTTATATAGACCAAAAATACTCTCAAATGGTTGCAACATTAATTTAGAGAAGACTATTGTAACGTCATAAAAAACGTAAATACTTGCTTTTTATTTAAAGTTCCTCATTTTAGTTTAAGCTGTAAATTCTTGCTCACGAATTACGAGAAAAAAATGGTTGAAAGTAGAATTACCCAAAAGGTCATTTCTTTTATTTATATTGTAATTAAGAACAGAGCTTTACTATTAATTTTTGAAATTGCAAAATTGCATCTATTGAACAGGATACAAACTTCAATGTGTCAGACCGACGAGACGTGTGTTGATATATTTTCGGTCGTTTAACCTCATTAAAATATGTGTTGATATATTTTCGGTCGTTTAACCTCATTAAAATGTGTGTTGATATATTTTCGGTCGTTTAACCTCATTAAACTTTTGCTTAAGTAAAAGTATAGTTCTCCTGTACCAAATTCAATCGCCGTATTTTTATTTCAGATAATTCATCAATTCACCTGTCGCTGTACCGAATATCAGACAAAATCTAAAATGCCTTTCTTACCTGTTAGTCTAGTTACAGGGTTACCACGGGTATGGAAAACCTGGAAAACCTGGAAAAGTCAGGGGAAAAAAAGTGGTCAGGGAAATCAGGGAAAATGGAAAATGTTGTGGAATTTCACGCAAAATGCGAGCAACACATTTTTATTAGTTCTTGGTGAGACTAAAGTCGGCATCAAAAGTACGCGACCCTCACTTTAATCGCTCGAAACTCGTTCAAAAAAAATCGCAGAAGTTATCCCAGGCTTCACAGACCGGTCCCTCTATCCCCTATTGTATCCTATATTCAGTTCAGGTCCCTAAAGTACCCTATTTTAAAGATTTGTTCCTAATGTTACCCTATTTGCACCCCAAAATGTTACTTTAAAAAAGTTATAATTAGAATAAAGCTTCCAAGAGTCAGGGATTTTGAAAAAATAGCAAAAATCTGGAAATTTCTGTAAGAAGTAACTGTAAAAAATCAGGATTGCTACAAAGTAACTATTAGTCCCTTTTTCTCAAATCACTTTTTAGTCAATTTTTTAAATGAAAATATCACATTAGTCACCTTTCTTGCAATAAATTATCACAGGGGTTAATCACAATTCAATTCAGTTCCATACCTATTTCTGAATTGTCATAAATTCTTTTGAAATGTTACAGGGTATTCTTAAAGATTCCGAGAAATTTGTAATAGATTTCAATCATTTGAAGGGATTTTTAAGATGCTAGGTTATTTTTAAAACTTCTAAGGCATTTTCATGATCTTTTAATTTGAAATGTTTTAGGAAATTTTAAACAATTCCCAGAAATTTTTTATTTATCTCCATAGTTTAAAATGATTTCAAAGACTTTGAAATATTTTAGGATATTTTGAAAGATTCCAAGGGATAGAGAATTTTCGAGACTTTCGGAGGATATGAAATGATTTTACAGAACGTATAAGGTTTTTAAAATATTTTAAAAGATTTCACAGAATTTTTCAAGATTTACGAGGATTTCAATGATTTTAAGAGATTTTAAAGCTCTCAAGGTATTGTAATACATTTTCCAGGATTCCAGGAAATAACATCATAGAATTTCACGGAATTTTATAATATTTTAGTGGATTTCAAAGGATTTATTCACGAGAAGTGAAGTATTTCGTAGGATTTCAAAGTTTTTTCAATATTTTAGAAAATCTTAAAATAGTCCAATGAATCTTCGATTTATTTCAATCATATGAAGGAATTTCAAATTTTTAAAAATATTTTAGGGTATTTTCAAAACTTCCAAGGAATTTGCAAGACCTTTTAAAAGTTTCGATGGATTTTAAAGGATTTTAAAGGAATTAAAATGGCTTAGGTTATTTATATGTATTCAAGAGATTAAAAAATTTGCAAAGAATTTGCAAGGCTTTTAAAGGATTTAAAACAATATGCATGGGGGTTTAAAGAATTTCCTAGAATTTGGGAAGATATGGAACGAATTCACAAGAACTATAAGGTTTTAAGATATTTTAAAATACTTCACAGGATTTCACAAGAAAAGTGAGTCATTTCGTAGGGTGTCAAAGATTTGAAGACATTTGAACTTATCTTTTGGAATTCACCCTGAATTCTTATTAATTTATCCTGAATTTTTTTAATTCTTTGTAATCCTTTTGAATTTTGTTAATTAACTTGAATTTTTCTAAATTTGCTCAATTCTACTTAATTCAAGGGATTTTTTTGAATTTTTAAAAGTTTCTATTTTATGGATCCTTAGGATCAATTGATAAAATGATCAAAGGATTTGAAATATTTTATGGCATTTTCGAAAGCTTTGAACATTTTCAAAGGATTTCAAACGATTTTAAAGGATTTGAAATATTTTAGGTTATTTTAGAAGATTCCCAGGCGTTTTCAAGGGCTTTAAAATTTTCAAGGGATTTCAATAGGAAATTTTAAAAGATTTAAAAGAGATTCAAACAGTTTCAAGGAATTTTCAAGGGTTTTAGTCATTTTAAGGGATTTTTATATTTTAATAGATTTTAAAGAATTTATTTATAAGAAGTGAGGGATTTCGTAGGGTTTCAAAGATTTGAAGAGATTTTCAAATATTTTTTGCAATTTATTTGGAATTCGCCCTGAATTCTTATTAATTTATCCTACGTTGTTTTGAATCCTTTTAAATTCTTCTAAATTCACTAAATTTTACTCGATTAAATGGATTTTGAAAAAGTTTGTATTAAATTCACCTAGAAGTCTTTCAAACTCACCTTAAATTCTCAGGCATTTAATCAAATTCTTTTGAATGCCCTTTTAATTTTTCTAAACACATTTTGAACTTACTCAATTCAATTACTTTTTTCATATTTTTGAATTGTTTCCAATTCACTTTATTGATTTTTTAATTAAGCTTAATTTTTTATGAATTTCATCGAATTATTCTCATTTCCCTTAAATTCCATCAAATTCACTCAGACTTTACTGAAATCAATGGAATTTTTCGCTTTTCAAAATTATTTTTAGTTCATTTCATTTATTTTAAATTGGTTTGTAGTCATTTTCCACTTTTTTGATTTTAAATTAGTAGGGTTTCAAAGATTTTAAGAGATTTGAAATTATTTTTTGGAATTCACCATAAATTCTTATTAATTTACCCTCAATTCTTTCAAATTCCTTGGAATTTTCTTGAATTTTGTTTAATCACTTGAATTCTAAATTTATTCAATTCTACTTAATTCAATGATTTTTTTTTTGATTTTTTAAAAGTTTTTATTTAATTGATCATGAAGTCATTTCAAAGTTACTGAATTCAATGAAGTTTTTTTATATTTTGAAATTGTTTTCAATTCATTTGAATTTTTTTGATTCACCTTGGAGTTTTATGAATTTCATCTAATTCTTCTTGTTTACCTTAAATTCCTGTAAATTCATTCCAATTTCACTTCTTTAATTCTAAAGAAGTATACAAAGTATAATAAATAATTCTAATTCTTTTGAATTTAACTTGAATTGTTTTGAAATATCAGGAATTTATCCGGAATTTGCAAGTCTGTTTTAGGCATTTATCAACACAAAATCATATTCCAATCACGGATTTTGTTTCCGTAGCAACCCTGAGTTAGGTTTATTATTACATATCATAATAGCCAAATACTTGTCTATAAACCAAACCAGAAAGGAATACATTTACGATTTTTATCTGCAATTAGGTAAAGTTTCAGGTGACTTTAGAGATAATCTTAATCTTCAGAGTTAACCTTCTTATTAATCTTTAATCTTTAAAGTGAAACTGCTAATAATGATTGGAAACTTCAGTATAATGCGCTATTTCTGGTTTTGCTTAATGTACTTTCATTTAATTTATCCTTTGAAGGTGACAAATAATTTAATAGAGATCCTTGTATTATGCATATGTTATTCTTACAAAGCGCAGACACTTCATAAACTATTCAAAACTGGATTAGCTTACTTCGACTAATAATACAGAGTGAAATCTATTGCTTTACTACACGGAGAGAAATCGCGAGATCCGAGTTCACGGAAGCGTGTGATTTTAGAGCTATAATTTTTACGTGAAGTTGGACACAGAATTCAAGATATAAATTCTCGAAGTCCGTGATTTTTTATTGTGACCTTAAGTCTCCGACTTCGTGAAATAAAATTATGGTAGGATCCGTGCTTTGAAGGCTCGGACTCTATGCTCTAAAAGCATAGCATTCAAGACCTGAGAGTGAAAACGGCGTGGCCTAATGCCTGAAACTTCGAGACCGTTTCTCTGAAAGCAATGGTTCCGAGATCTTAGTTCTCGCGCCAAAGCGTCACTTTGTCTCACGCAGTTCCGACTACTTATATCACTGAGCTATTGGCATCTGAAATACAACTATACGCCAACTGGTGGCCAAATGAAGTACTAAAATAACTGGGTCGTATTCGTCGTATTACAGGTCTTACTACATGATCCATTTGAATTTTATAATACAAATTATTGTAATATTAATATTTCGTTCAGTTTAAAGCAATTTAATCAATAAGAAATTCAAGTAGAACCAGAAGACAAGTTTGGATTCGTGTATTTGGGTCTCATAAAGTTGAAAACCCCGTTTTTTCCTTCTTGTCTTCATTAGACATATCATCATATCTTTAAAAAATAATGATTTTCCAACTGGATGCTACTATTTTATTACTTTAATATAATAACACATGTGAGGAACAAGTTAAAATAAGTCATTCTACCCACTTTATATCCAAATGATGAATTATTATCGTCGTTATTATAGAACACATTACTATTTTAAGTAAAATGTCATATGCTACTGAATTAAGGTATTTTTATGTGAAAAGTGTACTAAAACGCACTTACAAATAGAAAATTGTTCACTTTTCAAGTATATGTGTCCAATGTATTTATCGTAAAAACTAGATGGAAGCCACTTTTTTGTACGTTATGAGAGGGTCTGAAATTTTCACAAAAAAACTTCATTCATATTCCTTTATAATATATTTTTAATTCAGTTTCTAAAGTACGACTACCAAGCCATGTTTAACCCTCTCCTTAAATAATAAAAACAAACCATTTTTCACGAAAGCAATACAGTGGATGACGATTCCATCAACTTATAATTGATATTTTTTCTAAACTTATAACATGTCCAGCGTGCACAATTTTTTTGTCCTCTCTTGAAATGTCTGCTCTAACCATTTTTTCAGAAGCTGACTCCCAGTTCTTCAAAATTATTGCAAAATAAATTAAAAACCCTTCGCATCGTATGTCACGGATACGTCCGAGATCGCAAATTACACATCCGTGCTTTTGTTTCACGGCAGAAGCTAGTTGTAAAATCAAAGAGCAGTTCCGTGAATTAATCTCTCGCAATTTCTATCCGTGTATAGCTTGATCGATATTGCTGACTGAAATACAATTGATTCTCTGAGACATTATTACTATAATTTATTGTTGTAGAAAATTACACACATACATTTTATCTCAGAGTCTAACTAAAATGTTTTAGTCCGGTGGAAAAATGTTTTAACTATTTTTTTACTATTTACCGAAATATTGTACTATTTACCAATTTTCACTTTGAGGGGAGAGAGGGTGGCGTTTTTTGAAATGGATGGTTTTTCACGAATATCTTATAAAATATTAATTTTTTTTAATCAATCAAGAAAAAGTTGCAGAGCGTAAAAAAACATGTTTCATGTGGAATACATTTTTCTGGTAAACTTATTATTTTCTGAGAAAAATGAGTTTTTTGTTTTTAAGTAATACCTAATCGTCGCATTTTCTGTTTTCATTATTCTCATACATTGACTATTTTGTGGAGCCCAAAATTAATTTCTATTTAATTGAGGCCGTCCGCATGAAAAGGGCCCTTATGGCTGGTTCTAGTTTAGGAAATATTTGCGTTTTTCGAAGTCAGGGTCAAAATTATATATGTTTTTTTCGTTTGAGTGGGAAATAATACTGAGATCTGCACTGAATATGTTAACACTATACTTATATTCCCAAAGCAATCCAAAGTGGGTGTATTTTTTTTATTTGAAAAAAAAATATAACCTGATCGCTGGCACTAGCCAGCTTTAGATACTTCATTCTCGAAAAGCGGTTTTTCGAAGTTCTAACATCGAAAATGCCCCTGCGACTCGTATTTCAAACTGAAGGGTTCATCTCGGAACAAAATGCCGTGAATTTACCCGGCTAAATGGCCCTATGCGTAACTCTATACCGGCTATAAGGGACCTTTTCATACAGATGCCCAGAATTTCGAAGAAAAATATTCGAAAAATTGGACACTGTAAACTAAAGAATTCTTTTATTTAATACATAAAATTATACATAAAAAAGTCAGAGCCCTACACTTCAATTTAAGTTTAAAACAACCATACCTTGTTGAAAATCCCATTTTGCAATTGCAGCTTTTTAGATGTGCCGAGTCTGGAATCAAGGTCAGCGTCGTATATTTTGGTTCTCACCCAGATTCCGAACGCTTCCAACCCCAATCTTCTGGATTTAGGAGATCCTTGTGCTGCTTTAGTTCTTGTCTCCAAACGATTCCTCCTTACTTGTTTGGCTTGATTTTATATTCTGTCTTATTTTACTTTCGATGCTTTGAATTTCGCACTTTTGACTGTAACTCGAATTCAGCAATCCAAGTTTACCCTAACCAATATTATAATATTTTTGAATTCAAAATCTTAGTAACAATTTAAATTTCAAAAGTGTTGTGACAAACCTGTATTAAGGGGTAACACCACTCCAGGATTTTCAAAAAATCGATTTTTTTTTAAAGCTTGAAATGTACTTTAGGGGCCTAAAAACAATGTGCACTTGGTCCCAATGCAAGAAAAAATGTTTAACAGGTCGAAATCTTGATTTCACCGAAGCGCCTCGAAGCGTGCACTGAGTGCTCCAGCGGAGCACTCAGATCCATCTCTTTGATATTTCTTTTACCTGTCTAAATGGTAAAGTGCTTATCA
>CAKNXH010059473.1:46657-81354 GCA_932178445.1 Andricus quercusramuli
TGGTGCTTCTTATTCATTATCCCAAATTTTCAACTCGATGTGGCTATTCGTATGAAAGTAAGTTGACAATTTAAAAAAGTGTCGGTAAGGTAGGCATCGGGTCACGTGACCCACTTGTCACATGGCCTTAAAATTACCAACTACGCAATCTCTTTTGTGTCTATTGTGTCCAATATATTTGTATGCACTGAGAGGTCTGGAGGGTAAGTTTGGCTTAGCATTTCGAGAAAAGACCCCTGATTATAAATATCCAGGATACCTTTTCGAAAAGTTGGTCGTTATTTGTTTGAATTTTTTTTATACAAATGCATTATTTATGACAAAAGAAAAGTCTGTAAAATATTTCTCAGAAGCTGTGCACCAGGTCAAGATCGATATCTAGGTAAGTTAGAATACCTTCAAAATTTCGTCAGTTTTTGCGTATATCTTACCGTCTGCGAGAACATTCAAAAATTTAAAAACTTCAATTCTTGAAAATGTTAAGCATTTCAATAATGGTTTATTTTACTTTTAGTACTTTGAATTTAGCACATTTGTATGTAAACTCGAATTCAGTCATCCAAAATATCCCTTAGTTAGCATCTCCTCAAGAAAGTCCGAGTATTGTACATTTTTTGGAATTGTGGGTCAGCCATTTTGAATTTGGCCATTTTGACTTCAAATTCAGATTTAGTGACCCAAAAAAAACCTATCAAGCATCATCTTAAGTCTGTAGATTAATAGAAACATTACGATATTGGTTTATAAAAATATATTCAAGATATAATATAAATTATTATTAGTTCTGGGTTGAGACCATAACAGCCATTGGGTAACCATAACGCTTGGGTAATCCCGTCGCATCCCCTTGTGAGCCTCAGCATGACCTCATAGCCCTCTCCATAGGCAGAGGACCGCAACCACGCTGTTGACTGATGTTTCTGACTCACTGATGCAGTGGTTGCCTGTGAGTGTTAGATGTTTCCCCGCAACCGCGGGGCAGTGACAAAGGATGTGAGTAGTTGTCTCATTATCCTTTCCGCACAGACGACAGAGGGGACTTTCTGCAAACCTTATCTTATGTCTGTGATATCCTAAGTTTCCATGCACTATAAACAGTTCTATTAGGACTTTGATTTCCTTCCTTCCGAGCCTGAGTATTTCCCTAGCTCGGTTAGAGTTAAGCTTTGGGCTAAGAGTATTTTGGCCTGTCTGCAACCAGAGACTAAATCCCACTCATTCTGATGTTCCTCCGTCAGCCAACTGTTAATTTCTTCAGTGACTGACCTGCTGGAAATACCTGCAACTGGCCCGGGTCCAGTAAAGTTTCTTCCTGCTGCTAGTTGCTAGCCTATCCGATATCTCATTGCCCTTGATACCACTGTGTCCAGGGATCCATAGCAGAGAGACTCGGTTTTCCGTCGCTAACATATTGAGTGCCTCAAAGCATTCCCATACTAATAGCGACATGGTCGTTGTTCCATTCAAGGCCAATATAGTAGCCCCGCTATCTGAGCAGTTACGGATGTTCCTTTTATTATCATACTCTTTTGCTTTGTAGGCGCACTGGAGTATGGCCATAATCTCAGATTGTAGAACTGTGGCGTCGAACCCCATCTCGATTGTGAAGCTCATTCCATTCCTTCTACGATATACCCCGGCTCCTGCATTCTCCTTTTTCCTGGAGCCATCTGTAAACCAGTTGTCTCCATCGCTGGGCAGATGTGCGTCGCCGTTAACCCATTCTTCCTTCGTGGATAGGCCAACTCGATACTTCTTGTCGAAGAGGTAGCGAGTGACCGTTTTGTCCCTGGGCATATTCAGGGTCAGCCTCCTCGTGATGTCGACTGGGATCTTCACTGCTGTCGAGATCCTCTGTCGTTCACCAAATTTAGCCTCCAGGCCGCCTTGGCAGCCACGGCCTTGATGGTAAGATGGAGGGGCTCTAAACCTATTTGTGCCCCCAGTACCATCGTGGGTGTCGACTTCGAGGCTCCAGTGACGCCTCTCAAAATCAGTCCCCTGATCCTTTCCAGCCGAAACTGCCCAGTGAACAGCTCGACCCTGCTCCACCAGATCACCCCTGCATAGGTTAGCCTGGGTCGCAAGATCGCTGTGTAGATCCACATAAGTGTCTCTGGTTTCAAGCCCCAGCTTTTCCCTATGGCTCTCCTACAGACCCATAGAGTCGCTACTACCTTCTTGCACTTGTTTTCCAGGTGCTCTTTCCATAACAGCTGCTGATCCAGAATGACTCCTAGGTATTTAGCTCGTTCTTTGATTTCCAGTTGTTGTCCTCCAAGTTTCAATGTACTCGTGGTTCCCCACTTGTACCTTCTGGTGAAAACAACTCCACTGCTCCACTTAAGGCCTTCTCCGTCGAGTGACCAGCTCTGTAGGCGTGTTGCTCCTTCTGGTGTGGCCTACTTGACAAGACCTTATCGCGGATATATCTATCCACAAGTCTTTCCACTATTTTAAGTAGGGAAGATGTTAGTCTAATAAGGCCGTTAGGCCATAAGACCGGAAATCCCTGGGTGAGGTATATCTGATCCTACCTGATTTCGGAATAAAGACGAGTCTCGTACCACTTCATGCCGTCGGGACATATCCCAACGTCAGACTAGCCCTAGCAAGTCTCACTGGCGGCCCTATGATGACCTCTCCAGCCCTCTCTAAGAGGACTGGATATATGCCATCTAGTCCAGGAGACTTGTAAGGACTGAAAGATTTCAGGGCCCACCTGACTCTGGAAGGAGTGACAATCTCGTTGGCCAGCCGCCGTTTCGGGCCCAGTTGGGCCGTAGACGACTTAGCTTGCCTCTGAGGTGTCGCCCCTTTTTCTCCAAACCTTGAGAACCCCGTGAAATGTGCCTTGATTAGGTGAGCCAAGGTACCCCCGTCCGACTCTGAGTATCCCCCTCCGGGAAATTTTAGAGTGCCGAGAATAGCGTCCGAATTTCGAGAAAGCAGACTATCCAGTCTAGCCGCCTCAGCTCCCATCTCGATGCCTGTGCAAAAGTTAGTACAGCTCTCCTGCTTTGCCTTACGTATTGCACCCCTGCATTCGTCCCTCATCGTTGTAAATGACGTCCGTAATTCCTTCCTTTTGCCACTACTAGCACGTCTGAACCTCTCTCAGGTTTCTCTGCGAAGCTCTCCGAGTTTCCCGTTCCACCAGTGTGTCTCCCCAGCCTTTCGGACTCTTGTAGGTCAACAATTACTTTCATAAGTAGCTTTGATGGCTTCCGTGAAAGTTTTCGCTGCCATCTCCAGGGTATCCACGTCTCGAATTGACCTGGGAACCTCTGAAAGTGCACATCTTAGTTCCGTGGAAAACTGATCTCAGTCCGTTCTTCTTGGATTTCTGACCCATTTAGGGCCAGCGGGTACAACGGATTTCAACACGAACTCTGTCTGTGTGTGATCTGAGAGAGTGGGTTCATCTGAAACCCTCCACTTCCTGATATTATCCCTAAAACTACTGGTGCAGAGAGTGATGTCAATGACTTCCTCCCTGACCGAATTACGGAACGTCGGGGTGTTCCCCGTGTTGAGAATTTCCAAATCAGTGGTGATTAGATATTTCAGTAGGTCATTACCTCTTGAGTTGATGTCCGTTCTGCCCCAAAAAGTATGGTGGGGCAACTCTTTTTTTTTAGTCTCCGGCTGTTTCGAAAATATAAACTTTTTCACAACATTTACATTTTATGAAATACACAATTCTAGAAAAATATTCAATATTATCATTATCTTTTTTTCCTTTGTAAAAATCTATCAAGTGTGTTATTATTTTTAAAATGAACATTCATATTCCATTCCCTTAAAAATTTTCTTAACCATTCAGAAAGTCTTTTCACATAAGGCAAAGTGACTTTTGAATCTGATTTTTTATAAGTGTTTTAATTATACTTTCTTAAAATATACGTTTTATCAAAAAAAGAGAATAAGTATCATGAACTAATGTAAGTTTTAATTGATTAAAATTTTCTTTTTCAAATTTAATTTCTCTCAGCTTCATACATCTATCAACTAAACCTTTGATTAAACTAACTTCATGCCAAAACAAATGATGAGAACTATAATTAAGATATGTACCAGGCGACGAAATTTTTTTTATACCAATGGGTAATTAAATCAGCTCCAGGCGTTATTGTATTCTGTAAATCAAGGTAATTTATTGAATTATTTTGTTCAAGTTCATATGTAGACTGTATGGAAATTTCAATACTGTTGAAAGCATCTATGAAATCATGAGTTTTATTAGCAGGAACAATAGCTAAAATATCAACCACGTAATTACTTGTAATATTTAACATTAAATGAGAAAACCATAGTATTAAAAACGCTTCTAGTAGCTATTAAAAATAAGAAAAATGAAACTAAAGAATTTGTTAAAGGTACACTAATTTTCTTCAAGAGAATCCATATTTCCCATATTTCCTGAAACAGGTCTTAAATCGTTTGAGATATACTTTGCTAAGTTATAAGTAGGAGATACGACTGTGTACACAACATATCTCCGGTTCAAACTTGGTTTGTGCACGTTTGGAAGAGCATAAGCCTTAGCTACAACTTTATTATGTGTTTTTAATGTATATGCAATTTGTCCATTCTACTCGTATTGTTGGCACGAGACTAGTTTATATGTTTTTGTAAAGAATTTCCTTGCTAAGCATGTTTTCAACAGTTTTATTGTAATAATTTCTATTAGTTGTTACTGTTATATTATCCTTATCTGCATTTACTTATTAACAGTAAAATAATGACCAAATTTATCACCCAATACTAAGGTTTCACCCTTACAAGGTTATAAAGTTTCACACTTATAACAAATCAGATTTAAAAGTCACTTTACCTTATGTAGAAGAATTTGTAAACGGTTAAGACGATCCTTAAAAAAATTCAATATTAATGTTTATTTTGATCATAATAATGCACTTAATAGATGTTTACTAAACAAATAGGATAATGATAGTATCGGAAATTTATCTGGAAGTGTATATCTTATGAGATATAAATGTTATGAAAATGTATATTTTCGCGAAACAGGCAGGAGACCAAAAACTAGATTTGCTAAACACAGAAGAGATTGCGAAGTTATGGATTTTAATATAGATTTGTCACAACACTTTTGGAGTTTAAATCATTACTTTGATATTATATCTTCAACATATTTTTATAAAAGTATATCGTAGTGTTTCTATTAATCTACAGACCTAAGATGACGCTTGCTAGGTTTTTTTTGGGTCGCTGAATGTGAATTTGAAGTCAAAATTTCCAAATTCAAAATGGCTGACCCACAATTCCAAAAAATGTACAATACTCGGATTTTCTTGAGAAGATGCTAACTAAGGTGTATTTTGGTTGGCTGAATTCGAGTTTATAGTCAACAGTGCTACATTCAAAGTACTGAAAGTAAAATAAACCAGTATTGAAATACTCAACATTTTCAAGAATTGAAGTTTCAAAAATTTTGAATGATCTCGAAGGCGGTAAGATATACGCAAAAAATGACGAAATTTTGAAGGTATTCTAATATACCTACACATCGATGTGTACATATATTAATTTTAATGCAAATTTAATTTTTTATAACGTTACAACTTAAAAACGGTTACGTGTACAAAAAAAGTGTATACTGAAGAGTCTTCTCTTGTTTCACACCTTCTAAAAAATATTTTATACAATTTTTTGTCATAAATACTGTGTATAAAAAAAATTTCAAACAAATAACGACCAATTTTTTGAAAAGGTACCCTGGATATTCATAATCATGGGTCTTTTCTTGATATTCTAAGCCAAAGTTACCATCTAGACCTCTCAGTGCATACAAATGTATTAGTGGCGACTTGATTAACCTATCTATGTTTTGGCGAAAAATTAGTTTCGTTCCATACTGTCTAACTTCGCGAAATTTTGATCAATCGATCTCGGACAAATTTCATTTAAAATTATAGGATTTCAGCATACTGAAGCCGTCAAAACGTTAAAATTGATCTCTTAGGTATCAGGCCCCTTTTTTCAAAGACTATCACATATGCAGAGAGCCGCCTACCAAGAAGGAATCATTTCGAGACAGGCACTAAAGCAACACATGCATCTCCTAAATCCAGAAGGTTGTGAAGTTTGAAGCGTTCTGACCCCGAAATCTTAGTGGGCGCGGACTTCTGAACGCCGGAGATGACGTCCAGGAAGTAAAAATCGAAAAACGGCCGTGGTTTCTTCCTTGACAAAATTTAAAAAATATTTTGAGACGTGAATCGAAGAATATTGACTTCTGAAACCTCCTGACTACGAAATGTTAGGAGACGCGAACTTGGACGCTGGAGAAGACGTTGTCGAGGGGATCTTACGGATGCGAACGTGCAAGCTGGAGATGAATTTTTAGAGGAATTCAAACACACTAAAGGGCTATGGTTTGTTCTATGATAATTTTTGACAACAGTTTCTTCCCTTAATTTAATTAGACCGAAGGCGGACGCTACTTTTATCTCAAATCAATCTTCGTTGAGGTGTTCTAGTATAATTCCTGTTGTCCCGTGTTGGTTAATTCTTCAATTTATGCACTTCTTGTGCATGATAGGATATTTTTTCCTAGAACGGTTAGAGAAAGAAATGTTCAAACATGATCTTCTCATGCAGCGTAGGCTATTTTTTCCTAGAGCGGTTAGAGAAAGAAAAGTTAGACGATGACGATGCATATTGTAAAATTGTCAAAAATAAAAAAGGTAATATCGAATAGGAATGAAAGTTAGACACTTGAAATTTTAGAGTATTCCTTCCTCTTGATATGTGTATCACATTTTCTCCAAAATTTGTTAAGCACTATAAAGTTGGGCTGGTGACGGAAGTTGAGGAAAGTGGAAGCCGAGGTTAAAAGGTTCCACTTTACTGTCTTTGACGTTTCTTGATATAAAGTCCACTTTGATGTTAAATAGAAAACCTCGGCGACTCTTGAAATAAAACATTTTCAATTATAATGGAATATTTCTTCCTAAAACAACCAGGAAAATAACTGCTACAGTAGCTCCCAGGGCACCCTTTACTATGCCACCATACCAATGGATAATGTAATATAAGGGATAACACCACTTTAGAAATGTCACAAAATCAATTTTTTTGTAATTAGCTTAAAAAATTCTTTGAACCTTGTAGAATAAAGGACAAAAGGTTTTATACGTCTCCGAAATCGATTTCATTGACATTTCGAGCCCTTTTACCGAGCGTGCCGGGCCGCTCCGCAACAACTACCTGCGTCTATTACTACTATTATTACTACTATTACTAATATTACTACTGCCTATTTTCGTATCTATCAATTTTTAAGAGTTCTATGGCACTAATAGAGATATCGCCACGCTTCCGTTACAAGTATTTTCAGTTAGAAATGCTTTAGTACACGTCAGCAACTCACGTTAGTACAGGTTAGGTGCACGTGTAATACGGACGTGTAATAAGTTTTTCTCAAAACACTTTCTTTGAAATCGGCACGCAGCATAACTCAAACAAGTTTCAATATTTTTAATCGGGTTTTTTCCTACATCTTTATAATAGTATTTCAAAGTGAAACACGTAGCCTATTTTCGATAAATTAATTTAAATAATTTTTATAAACAATTAAGTGCCGTTTTTTTGGGTCGAAAAATTAAGTTTTTTTTCAAATGCTTGCCAATTATACAAAAATCAATATTTTTCAAATCGGCCACTTTTTTTACTAGCTATTCTTATATAGATTCGGAAAATTTTTTTATCTTGTTCCAGATTAAATTTTGCACCCTGTGTGCTGCGTGCCGCGGAGCTCTTTCAAAAAAACACGCATTACAAAAATGTCACCAGTGCCGTCATTGTGAAAAATTTTGCATTCAAAATTTGTAATTTTTTACTCCAATATGTGAATAATAACTTCCCAAAACATTATAATTGAATTCCGTTTCCTTCCATCAAAAAAAATTCTTGAAAAAACGTGTTTTTTTTGCCGTTTACAGTGGTGTTACCCCTTAAATCAATTTTCCAAGTCCCAGTATGATTGAAATGTAGTATCAGGGTTGATTTAGATAAATAATATACTTTAGAATGCCTCGTAAAAATAATAATTAAAAATAATGTAAAAAAGAGTCTCAAAAAATTGTCTTGAGTCTGAAAAGTGGAACATTATTTCAAATTTCATAAAATTTCAGAGAAATAATATGCTTTTGAATCCTAGCAATAAATATTGTATTTTCGATTCCCACTTATTCGAAACTGACCTCCTTTCACTACCAAGTTGCATCTCTTAATGAATCTTTCTGACAATATAGGAATTTTTAACATATTGCAGAGAAATGTCAAACGAGAGTCAGGGAGAACGCAAATGTCAGCATTGTCAAAGCGCAGGCGCCATGTATTTTTATAAACTCATTGATATCAACCTAAATTTTATAACAAAATAACTGGGTAATAGATTCAACTCCATATTTTGCTTTAGACTAATAAATCAAAACCGTCATTTCATTGCAAAAGACTCTTTTACTACGCTAGTCGACAACATAACATAAAAACTCAATTTCTCAATAAGATTGGATGTATAAATTCTTTAAGATGTGCAATGACGTCATTGTTCGCTTGTAGGGGGCCTTAAAAAAAAGAATGACTCTTGTTCCTCTCCGTAGTTTGGTGGGTTAGGCCACTAGAGCTCTATCTGTAGACCTGGGTTCGAATCCCAGCGGAGCTAGAGAGGAGTTTTTCCACAGCTGATGACTATAACCATTTTGGTTTAGACTAGTAGATCATAAACCGTCAATTCATCGACAAAAAACCAAGTGGATTTCTATTATCAGGTGTTGTTGGATCTGAGGTGAGGCTAGGAGAGCACAGTGCGAGAGCAGAAAGTTAGTTAGAAAATAGCTTGGGTGACAGCCTTTTGAAACGTTAATAAACGTAAGCGAGGTAATTGCAAGGCCGTTGGGTCGTAACGCTGGCCGATATTACGGGCAAATGAGCCTAAATTCGGTGCCAAGTGGTCGTAATGTATTATTGTACTAATTGTACTCTCAATATTCATTTAAAAATTACACCATTATTCTCAAATGGTTAACTTTTCCGCTTTGAGAAACTTCAAAAAGTAAATAGCTTGCAACTGCATTGGTGGTTTCATGTACCGCATTGTTTAAAGCGTACTTGACTTCCAAAATAACCTTAGGCCAAGATTCTAGCAACCATTATCATTCTATTTGCCCAAACTTGGAGCAAAGGTCAGATTTACCTGTTCAACCTGACCATTGGCCTGAGATGATCTCGTAGCAATCTTATTTCAAACGAGGTAAAATTCGGTATAGTCTTCGAATTCTTTTTAGGTGAAACAAGTTGCTCGTTCTGACGTGAATACCCTATGTTTTCTTCAATTCAAAAAATTACTAAAACGTGTTTCGTCGCTACAACTCTAGAATCAAATTAGTCCGCGTGATCAATATGAAAAGTTTCGAATGGATTATCGCCTTTTGGAACTACGTTTACCAAACTCTGGATTGTACCTGCTTCGGTATAAAGGCGATACATTCACAACAATTAAAAATATGACCCTTAACTTTCCCTTTCAGCCCGGTTAAACCAATAGATCCATCTAAGTGTTTCGCATATTTTTTCGGTCCCGATATGACCCAATTCGTCGTGATATTTGAAAATAACGTTTTTCTTCATACCAATCGGCATTTAGAATAATAATAAATAATTTTTCTTACGGTAAACAATAACATTTTGTAATTCGAAATGCTTATCTTCCGATAATTTTGACTTTTCATAGATTTGGACGATTCGATTATTCTGAGTTTGTGTTAATATAAGATTTCATTCGAAAGCGTTATTATCAGTAACACTAAGGAAATTGCAACGACCTAAATAGTCTACTTGCATCATACTTTTGCCATCGCGGTGTTTCGTTATAAAATCATAGATTTGTATTTCCATAACCCCTTTTTGAATTTAGGTTTTATTTCCTTCTTTTTTAATGCAAGTATGAGTGATTCCGTATATAATAGCCAACGTTTCCAGCTCAAAGATGTGTAATCGACTTTCAGTATCGGACGTTCTTTTGGAAAAATAAAAACAAGGTTGGAACTTGAAGTGCCTTTTACGTTGTTAAGAAAATCCCAGGTAATAGATACTTTCACCTGGAAAAATGCTGAAGAGATGACAATTGGTAAAATAGTACTTTTCGGCATCCTGAAAAGTATACTAAGTTTGCCAACACTCCCCACTTTAGCTTGAACGCCATTTTGAAAGGTGGCGACCAGAATCCGTGTTTTTACAAATATCTCCTGTTTAGTGCTTCCTAAAAGAAAAAAGTCTGAACAGGAATTATAGTGGATGAAAGTTGCCACAACTTGTGTTTAAAATATTATTTTGTAAAATAAATTCTTAACAAAAAAAAGAAAAGAAAAAACACAAAAAACAAGAAAAAATAGAAAAAAATATACTTCCCATGATCCATTTTGGAAGTAAATGGTCCTGTGAAACCCCGACGGGCAAAATGAAAGCATGAACAGATTGTACTGTACATGTCGTTTCATTCTTGTCACTCTGGACTTGTCCATTTCGAGTCACTCACCTTCTCGGGTTTTTTACTTTTAAACGCCATATTTATATCACAATTGCGACGCGATCTGTCAATTCACGAACGCTCTACCCCTTCCTTCCCCTTGCTCTTTTTGTACATAGTCCTTAGATCATATCTCTTTCTAAAAATTTGTCATGTAAATGAAACTGAGAAATAAAAAACAATTTGTAAGGTTAATGTAATTCTCTAATTACTGCAAACTTTTCTGGTCTTTAGAAAAACAATATTTTCATTAAAAGTTGTCCTCTATCAATAATTAAAAAAAGAATCAAATTTTGAGACGAACGAAAATAAATACGACGGCATTGAAATAAAAGCGTTGTTCGTCATAAAAAACAGTAAAATTGATTCATGCCCTCATTTGCCCTCGGCGTTTCCCAGGACCATTTACTTTAAGAATGGATCATGCGGAGCATATTTTTTTCTCTTTTTTATTTTGTTTTTTCCTGCTTTTTTTTATAAAACCTGCTGCGAATCATTGTCCTGCAAAGTTAGCCTCCTTTAAGCACATGTGGGAGAATAGGTTCTTTTTTGTTAATTTTCCTATGTGGGGGCGAACGTTTTTTGGGACGAACGCTTTTTGGAGCGAACGCTTTTTCTTCACCTTCCCCTATTTCCATTTGGAATGTTTTTTTGGGGGGGGGGGGGGGATGTGGTTATTTTTTTGTAATACTACGCTGTGTTTTCAGAAACTATACACAGATTATTTGTTAAGATATATCTTAAAAGGATTTCTAGGTCAATTTCAGTATGATATTGCAATATAGAGCCGATGATTTTCCCTCGAAACGATATATTCACGTAGCGTTTCATGGAAGTAGCATACAATCATGAAATACATGTAGGTATTACTAAAATATTTTCATTTCAATGATATATTTTTATTAATTATATCAGGTCATCAAAATTTATAATTATAATCATCACAAATAAATGTGACGATGTGAATGTGAATTGTTATGAACATGGTCTGGTATTTGGTCGCCTTTTTTCGCACCTTTGACCAACTACCGCTATCCATGATTCATTAATGTGAATAATAATTAAATAGTATATTTTGCACCTAGAGGGAGAAGTGCCACTCCCCCTTGGCGCATACGATATTTTGTATAACAAATGGATTCAATTTTAAAATGCCTGAATTTGCGACAATTTATAGAAATTTCCAGTAATTTATGGTAATTTTACAGGTAAATATGGTAACTTACCATAAATAACCGCAAAATTCAGCTTCGTAGGCGTCGAAAAGGGCTGAAATCAAGCATATGTCACAAAAAATATATTCAACTTGAATTGTATGAAAATCCTGCGTAAATAGATATGTAGCTTTAGTCGGTAACCGAAATGGTTGAATTACCGCCTGTCGGTAGTTTCTTGACAACAAAAAGTTGAAGAATTTTTTTAAGAGACATCACTCGATCGCATTATCGTATTTTTGGTAATAATGAAGTCAGTCTGTCGGTTGAGACTGATTCAGAAATTATTAAATTAAATGGAAGAAAGAAACTAATTTATAAAGAGAAAGCAGAGGAATTTTAAAATCAAAATGAAGGTTTATTGCTAATTCTATTTACATTGGAAGCTCGCATCTTATTCTAGCCGTGTGGGTATTGGGATTTTCGAGCTTGAGATGTAGCTTGTGGGGGGTTTCGCGTGCCTTGGGTTCGAGAAAATGCTACTCGGGGCAGCGAGTGTAGTGGGTGGTCCAGTTGTGGGAATGGTGATGGAGACGGTGTGCCAGTTGCGTGGAATCCAGGGAGATCCGGGGGGGGGGGGGGGCCATTGGTTTGGCTCTTCTTTGAGGGGTAACATTTTAGACCTATTATATATATATATATATATATATATATTTTTTAATCACAGCAAATTGAGTCTACTTTCACTCACATGTGGAACTATTTTTTGTGTAGTAATTAGGTAAAAAGGTACACAGGGTTTTTTGAAACTTAGTGATTTTTCGCTGAAAATCCAAAAAAGTGGGTTTTTTTCAATATATCCTAACTCGAAACTTATGGAAGATACCGAATTATTTTTTCAACAAAATTTTCTCAAAATTTTGTCCTCTTTCTTTTTTCTGTTGGACATTTTGCTCTAAAATGCAATGGTAATTATCCATCCACGTAAAAGTAACTTTTGGAACTATTTTCGAAAAAAAAAACCGGTTTGGCAATTGATGTGTTCTAGCATTTTTGATATGTTAAAAGGGACCCCTTAACGAAAATTTCTCATTGAAAACATTCCATGTGGGAATTATTCGGGAACCAAACTGCCAGATGACTGGACTATACGTCTGTACTCGCAAAAGGACATAAGGCTAGGAACTATATATATTTTTACAACGGATCTAACGCCGGGGTCGGAGATCGTAGATTTGTCCTATTAGCGAAGAATCAGGTATCGTATTCACGTTGTTCTCCTGCGTGGTGTCAGCATCCTGGGGCTGCTTTGGAAGCCGCCCTCGACGGAGTTCCTGCTCCGGAAGGTCATGATGATCTGGGGCCTTTTTGGGGGCCGCTCTCGACGGAGTTCCTGTTCTGGAGGGTCTTGGATGATCTGGGGTCACTGTGGAGTTCGACCTCGACGTTGTTCCTGTACTGGAGGGTCTTTGATGATCTGGAGCCACTGTGGAGCCCGCCCTCGACGGTGTAGGATCTTGGGTGCCTAACAAGGCGATGAGTACCCATTGGGGATCGCAAGTCGTTTGTATGGTTGATTCTTGGGGTGATCTGGGTAGCAGGCGTACCCATTGGGGATCGCAAGACGTTTGTATGGTTGACTCGTGGGGCAATCTGGGTAGCGGAGGTACTAATTGGGAATCGCATGTCGATGGTGCGGGCGGCTCTTGGGGTAATCTGGATAGCAGGGGTATCAATTGGGGATCACAAGTCATGCTCGATGCTGGGGTCAGTTAAGAGGCTGAACGTCTAGGGGGCATGATTTCTTTGACGACCTGGATAACAGGGGTACCCATTGGGAGTCGCAAGACTTTTGAGGAAAAGGGTCCACGTTTTATGGAGACCTGGGTACCAGGAATAGCCATTGGGGGTCTTGGTGGAAGGAGACGTCTTTGTCGGCTACATCGTGCTTTGCCAACATCTGCTTCGGAATCGCCTTCGTCTGCCAGGTAGGGCTTCGGCAATCATACCTGAGGGAATATTTTTGTACAAGGGGGCTGACTTGCCACTGGGAGTGGATGTCATAAAGAGGGTTGATTTATGATGTGGTGTTTATTCATGATGGGGAGACCGAAATATTTCCAGGGGATGGTTTGTTCTTTGAATGGCTGGGTTGCCACAGAGTGAGGTTGTCATGCGGGGGTAAATTTATCACTAAGAGGTTGATTCACCAAAGGAAGGGGGAATTATCAATAGGAGAAGACTATTTACACGGAGATGATTTGCACAGGCAATAGATGTCATCCTGAGGAATGATTTATCGTTGGGGTTTGTTTCACAAAATGGAGGGCGAATTATTTATAAGAGGGTGACTTCCCATAGGGCCTTAATTTCCCATAGTGGTTGGCTGTTGTACGGGGGTGGCCATGTTTATAGCAGGGCTTAAATTCTTGAAGGAGGTTGCTCGTCGTTGTTCGTCGGTGCTCTGGAAAATATTTACAGGGTGGGTAAACTGTTGTTGGTTGAACTCCTAGTTTAGAGATCGACGGGTTTGTTTGAGGGATTCCCACAGGACCTTGATTTTCCAAGGAATGGGTTCCCCGCAGAGGGTAGATATCTCCAGGAATCCGTGCTCTAGTGATTACTACTAGGTTGGGGATGCTCCAGTTGGGTAAACTTCAGGTTCAGGCACCGAAGAGTCCATGTCGAAGTTCATGGGCGCCACTGGGTGTTTATTCACTCCCAGAAGTGAAAGCATTTTTTTATCAGAGTGACGCGCACTCTGAGCGAAGGGGGCATTGCTTATAAGAGGAGTGTGTAGAGCAGAAGATGGAATGACTAATTTATAAAAGGAAAGCAAGTGAATTTTAAAATTAAAATGAAGATTCATTGCTAATACTATTTGCATACATCGCATTTTATTCTAGCCGGGTGAGTATTGGGGTTTCTGATCTTGAGGCGTAGTTTGTGGGGGAGGGGTGTATGGCGTACCTTGGATTCGAGAAAATGCTACTGGGGGAAGCGAGTGTGGTAAGTGGTCCAGTTGTAGGGACGTTGATGTAGACGATGTGCCAGTCGGGAGGAATCCAGAGAGATTCGTGGTGAAAGGGAGGGGGGGTCCTTGGTTTGGCTCTTTTTTACTCGGGCAAGGGTTGGAGCGGAGAAAGTAGGGAGATGTGGCTTGGGCCGAAGCCCGGTGAGATCTATCTTCTTGGTCTCGCGGACCGTACTTTTATGGGCTTCGCTTCAGCGGCGGCACACCACTCCCGACGCAGGCGAGTGGGGATTCACTAGCGAGGATCGTTTCGTCGATATCGCTGGGAGAGGGTTTCGCGCGATTGTTCCGCTCTCGCCACGCAAAAATCTACGGCCCTCGGATGAACAGCTAAACCGCGTTTGCGCTGTAGGTTATCAGAGGGACTTCAACTTTTCGACTGAGTGCCGCGAATCAATTTATTCTAAGTCGAATGTCAGGTACGGTTAGGACGCTCAGGGTACGAAAGAAAGAATCATGGATGTTTGCCAAATATTATTCATGGTTATGAATATGATTTATAACCATGAATATTATTTAGCGGACATCAATAATATAATCGCAATGTTTAGCAATAAACAAACTAGTGCATCCGATTGAAAACCTCGCTAAAGCGCCAAATATGCCCTTATTTTAAGATTTTGAGTTGCACCTTTGAGTTCTCAGTTTTTTTCCTCACCTTCGGTCAACTACCGCTGACCATGATATTTTCACAGCTAAGTGCAATGTTAAGTGTAGTGCATATATAAAGACTGCATAAATGTCCTATTATCACCTGAAATATAAGTTATTATCGATTAATTATTGATTGTTAGCACTATTATTAATATTCCCAGATAACAATCGTGCGAGGAACGTTACCCTCACAGCATCCGAGGCATATGCCTCGCATTTTATGATAGGCATCTATCTATACATATAATGTTATTATAAGACCATTTGTTGACAGTAATTATGTAAATTATTATTATTGTAGAAATAATTAGTGTCAATAAGTTACGACAGAAAAAAATATGAAAAAAAAGAAATATAAATCTAAATGTTATAAGTATTTTTAATTTACTGATGTTGACAGACTAATTTAAAAAACTAATTTTCACAAATAAAAATTTTTAGAATAGTGTGTTGAAATTACTTTTACAACTTTTCAAATGTTTTCAAGTTAATTTAATCATTATTATATTAAAGGAGGTTTGTAATGTTCCTGCGTGATCACGTAGTTGAAATTGTTGGTTAGGCTAGGTCGTTCATGATCTGTTGTTTATGGTGCAGTGTGACGTGTTTTTATCACGGTCTGTGAATTTTGTTGACAAAAACGTTTAAAATTGATAGGAAATCTGACAGTTACTTTAATTAATATTTACTTTTAAAGTCTTGTCATCTGACATGTGTTTTTCTTTCACTCACAAGTCCAAGCTTGTCATTTCATCGCTACTAAAATTCCAAGGTTTATAAACTCCATTCTAGTAGCGGTAAATTTTCGTTTTTTATATTTTTCTAATACTTGGCACAATTTGAAAAAACGAATGTTTTTCTAATTACCTTGAGGTATACTTGAAGTACAATGTAATAGTGTCATTGCACAATGTAATTTTACGAGACGCATAAAGCTTGCTTTTCACTGTCACGCGTGCAACCTTCACGACGTGAGAGCTATATGCGTCGCATATGATGACGCATCTGCGTGGCGCGGTGAAGGCATGCGTGCAGGATTAATCCGCACGCGTGCGAGCGGTACCGTTCGCACTGTGCGCGCATTTTGTTATCTGGGTTATCATAATGAATTATTATTATTGTTCTTTTTATAATAATTATAATAGTAATAATAATTATCATTGATCATTTTTCTCGTTTCAACACCAACTTTGAAGTAAATGAAACGGCGCTTTTTTTTTCTTGTGGTTACCCCGTTAGGCCTAATCGATATGGATGGATGGATGGATGGATGGATGGATGGATGGATAAATTGATGCATGTATCGGTGGAGTGATGGAATTTCGGATTACCTTTTGATGTATTCAATTTTATGTTTTTAATCTGGTAACTTTTCTTCGTTTTGAAATTCTTCTTCTGTCATGCAATCCTTCTCTGGTGGCTGTTATTCTTCGCCTGATTCCTTTTCTTCATCAGTTTGCGACAGTTTTCTGGCCGTAGCTTCGATTTCTTCCTCCCCTCTCTCTTTCTCGGAGTCGCTCAAAATCTCGGCAACGTTTGCGCAGTCCTGCCCGTTGCAATTCATGCAAATGCCGAAGATTTTCAACCCTGCCTTCCTACAACCACATGCTAAGCCGCATGCTTGTTTGCATTTGGAGGAGATGAATTTTAGAAGAGTCTCAGGAGCAGGATCTTGTATCATTGTGACTGGAGTAAGATCAATCGTGCTTCTCTTGCATCCCCACTCTTCCGGATTCTTCTGAACACCACACCAATTTTGAATCTGATCTTAAGTTCGGATCGAATTCTTTTGTGCTGCTGCGGTATTAGGTGGAAGGTAAGCAAGATTGAATTTGCTTTTGGTTACCGATCGAGTCACAACGACACAAGATCCTGCACCTAAGGCTCGTCTAAAATTCCTCTCCTGCACATGCAAAATAGGATGCTGCTCATCACGTGTTTGCAGGAAGGCAGGGCTGAAGAGGAAGGAGAGGAAGAAACCAAAGCTAACATCTGCAAACCTCCGCGAACTGTGGAAGTAAATGATTTAAGCGAAGAAGATGAACCACTAAAAAGGATTGCACAATAGAAGCACACGTGTGTTAATCAAGAATTTCAAAACGAAGAATAGTTACCAGATCACAAACTTCAAAATCAATACATCCAAACATAATCGAAAAGTCCATCCCTCCACTGATACATTCATCAATCCATGCATCCATCCATGTCGATTAGGTCTGATGGGGAAACCACAAAAAACAAATGCGCCCTTTACTTTACCTCATAAGTGGTGTGGAAACGAGTACAATTATCAATTATAATTCTTATTACTATTGTTATAAAAACAATAATAATAATAGTTGAATATTATAATAATATTAGTAATGAAGCTAACAATGAATAATTAATCGATAATAACTTCAATTTCAGGTGATAATAGGGCATTTATGCAGTCTTTATATATATACTACACTTAACATTGCACTTAACTCTGAAAATATTTATTTTACAACAAAAATGTTTTCAATAAAAGTTGTAGAAAATTGCATTCACTATAATTTCCTTCCAGACATTATTTTTTTCAGGATGCATGAAACAGGGAATATTTGTAAAAACACAGTTTTTCTGCGCCATTTTTCAAAATGGCGGCGAAGATTAAGTGGTGTGTGTTAGGAAACTTATTATGTTTTTAGGTATGTTGAAAAGTACTATATTACCATTTTTCATCTGTTCAGCATTTTTTTCCAGGTAACTGCCTTTTTAGCGCCCTGCTGCCCGGCTTAGATTTGCTCCGGCATTCCTGGGCACTGGGAATTTCAAGTCTGCTTCAATTCCGAGACCTGTAGAAATAATATAAAGTTCAGATATTCTGTAACCTACAAATTCAAAGTGTACATAAAACTACAGTTGTCTAAACGAATCTCCAATTTGTTTTCAACCATGACCGTGAACACTTTCTTTGGTACAAGTAGATGATGCTCAATTTACTCCAAACGTCTTCTTTCCGTATAAGCTAGTCGACGAGGAGAATAATAACAAGGTGTGTGCTCTTTAACCATGGTTTTTAGTTCCGCGTCAACTTTAGGATTTTCGGGTCTCACTGGTATAATATACTCATCACGAAACAAAGTTTTCAATTTTTTCCTGATTGGTGACAGGAATATTCTCATTAATTGACATAAATTCTACCTTTTCTGTCTTCAATTCGCTAACATCGATATTGAAAGTTTCTCATTATCCACGACAAACAATTGTACTTCTCTCTTAATCTTTCCCACGGAAATGTTAACATTTACAAATCCGAGTATTTTGAATTGAGATTCATTTATACCGAAATAATTTAATTGTTCTTTCTCTGTTACCTTAATCGCCGCTGGAATTACTTATATTTCTTTGATGAAACAAATTGGGCTGCCGCTGATTAACAGCGTCAGAAGTGTCATGGTGAAATCCTCTCTGGCAATAGTCAGCTCGTAGTCTCCATTCCAGCAGAATTCGTTGTCGCTTTTCAAATTGATGGTGGCTATTTCCTTCTCTCGTTTCTATACTTGCTGTGGGCAGTCTTTCAAAAAATGCTCCAAAGATCCACATTTGATTGCTTTATCGTCCCTGCCTGTGAAGTCACTTTTTTAAAGGCCGACAAAAGTGTTTCTATCTACTCAAATCGGAGTATAGGTGCTTGATCGCGCCAAGACTCATGTGGCATACCGTCAACAGTTTTTTTAATTCGTTCACTGTCTTCAGTTGGCACTCGATTTGTCAAAATGATTTTGTCGTGCACATATTCACTAAACGCTGATGAAACATCTTTTTAATTTCAGTCAGAAGATTGTCTGCTGACATGCTGACATCCGGTCGAGAAGAGCACCAGATTAATGCCTTCCCTTTCAGCTTCAAATCAATTAATATTCTTATTGTATCATCATCAAGTTTGTAAATATCCTTCAAAAGTCTCACTTGATGGTCCTAGCTGTTAAATGTTCCACTCCTACCACGAAATAGTCCCAACAGCTCACCGAGGCATAAATAGTGATTTTTGGTGTCACCACCACGCCCTCTCTACCCACTGCTAGCCTTAGCACTTTAATTTAACGTCGTTCATGATCCAAATATTGAGCTTCAATCCTTTCCAATTCTTGCTTGGCCACGTCTCCATTGTAGGAACAATGGTGAGCTGTTGGGAGTATTTCATGGTAGGAGTGGAACATTTAACAGCTAGGACCGTCAAGTGAGACTTTAGGTTTAGGTTCTTCGTTTCCTAGTCCAGCTAACTCTATTCATGCTTCTTACAATTGCTGCTCTAAGAATTTCCGATCGACTCTTAACAGCTTCCAAATTTCGTTCAAGCGCTCTTACTTCAGCTTTCACTAGAGGATTACTTTTCAGTCGTTCAGTTTATTTTCTGACTGCTTCCAGCTCTTGCCTTAAAGAACTACATTGTGTCATCAAAGATTCCAAATCCTTTGCACCCAAGTTAAGAGTGAATTTTTTGGCCCATCAGCAGAGTCATCCCCCACGCTCTACCAACATATTTTTCGTAAATGCGACCGATTAAATCTGCTGTATTTCCGGGAGCCATTATTACCGTACACTTTCAACATAAAATATACTTTGAAGGCACGTTCACAAAGATTTCACGATCAAAACTCTGTTCAATAGAGACCTACACTCTTCACACCAGGCCTAACTCGCGTGTACAAAGCTTTAACACACTCAAAACGACAAAAAGACTGAAGGGCGTCACAAAAAATTCCGTTTCCCGGTAAAACTATACAAGATATGGAAAAAGATAAAAAGACAAAAATTGCGCACTCAAAAAAGATCTACAAATTTGTTTTTAATCACTTTTTGATGGGACGCTTAGTTTTTTTCATTTGTAAGGGACTGATTTAAGAATAAATTAAATTACATTTTTGTACAAACGACACAAACCACGAACTAAATTAATACACACAAGTTGTTCACTCCGAAAAGAGCTACACATTTTTTATTAAACATTTTTTGATACGATGCGTAATTTTTGTTTCAATAGTGAAAAATAACATTAAAAATAAAAAAAAAGAATTTTGAAAAAAAGACGCAAGGTACAAAAAGGATGAATAGACAAAAGTTGTTCAACCAAAAAAGATCTATGAATATGTTATAAACTTTGTTGTAAAAATACATTTAAAATAAAATAATTAGCTTTTTGGAAAAACGGTACACGCTACAATAACATTTTATCAAACAAAATTTTTCGCCTAAATTACAGTTAAAAAATGTCTTAAAATGACCTTACCCTAGGATGCATATCTGGATACAACTTTATTTATTAATTAATTGTTTCATAATACGTACACCTTTTTTAACGTGGTCCTCATTTATGGAATGGAGAAACATGGGTATTTCATGTCGAAGGACACGTGTTCAACTTTTACTCCTATTTATGGAACAGAGACGTTTGCAATAAAATGTGTTTTTATTATATTAATATAGGTTATGTTATGTTGATATTATATAATAGTTCAACGTTAAGTGAAACAAATTAGTTTTTTACAAAAAAATACCAATTTTCAACACAATATATACATAAATTTGCAACCAAGTTGTTGAATTTGCAACTAAAGATAATAAATTTTTAACCAATAGTTGAATTTTACCAACAAAAAAATAGATGAATTCTCAACAAAAAGTGGAGTAGTTAAATGGTAAGTTGAACAAATTGATTTTCAAGCAAAAAATTCACTTTTAAACCAATGTGATGAATTTTCAACTGAAATGATGAATCTTCAAATGGGATATTTGAATTTTATACCAAAAAGGTACAAAAATTTCCCACCGAATAGTTCAATTTTAATAAAAAAGATCAATTATCAAGCAAATAGTTAAATTTTCATCCAAAAAAGATACATTTTTAACCAAACAGAATATTTAACTTTTCTGTTTTAAAAAACAAATTTATAACGCAAAAAAAGGGAATTTTCAACAAGGTAGTCACATTTTCAATCAGAGATGAATTTTCAATTAAAATGATGAATCCTCAACGGGGAAAAAATTTATTTTCAACAAAAGAGTTAGACTTTTAACCAAGGAGTTGAATTTTCAACTAAAAAAGATGAATTCTTGCCGAACAATGTAATATAATTGAAATTTAAACCAAAAAAGATTTTAATTTTTAATAAATAAAGAAACAGTTAAATTCAATCAAAAAAGTTAAATTTTCAAGAATAGTTGAGTTTTCAATTAAAAAATAATTTTCAGTCAACAAAGAAAACGAATTTCAAACAAACTGTTGAATTTTCGTGGAAAAATATTAATTTTCAACCAAGAAGATTAACTTTCCACCAAAAAGGACAAATATTTAACAAAACACATGAAGTTATTATTATGTACAATAAAAGAAAAAGAAAAAAAATGTTAGGTTCGTCAATTTTAACGAAAACTTTTATTCGATTTATTTATCTCTATTAACGATTAAAATAAAAGTTCATTGTACTATTTATTTCGATTTAATATAGAAAATAATTTGAAATAAGCCATAATAATATAAAAAACACATTTCTCTGTTGTTCCACAACCATAATAGGGACATGCATTATGAAACACCGGTACAAGAGCCCAAAAGTTGTTTCACAATAGGTACATATAGGTCGTTCCACTTTTTCATAAATACAATAACTTTGCTTAGACTAAATTAAACTTTTAATAGGTGTTTCGCATGCAGAAAATATCAGCCCAATCATTGATATAAACATTTTGAAAATATATTCTACTATCGTTCCAAAATTGATGAAAATCTCAAGACCCCCTCAAAATTTGTCTCATGATAGGTATTATAATGGAGACAAACTTTCTCAACATTATTATTGGTTATATTATAAAAAATTTTATTTAAAAAATGCATTATTCATGCATTTGTCTATAAAAAAATACGTTTCTTCGGTATCAGTTATTTCAATTTGGAAATTCGTTATAATTTCAGCCAAATTCATAATTATTTGACAAATTTCATGATTTTTCAAAACAAGTTTAATAAATAAATGCATTGTTTTAAGCAAATTTGATAAACAAATGAATTGTTCGGGCATTCTTTGACGGAGAAAATATTTCTTTTTCAATGTCATTGAAAACATTGAAAAACGACGAACTTTTATGCATGCAGATGCCCGAATAATACATTTTTTAAATTAAATTTGGTTTTAAAAGAACTTAAAATTTGTCAACTAATTACGACTTCTATTGAAATTTTCGTAATGTTCCTAATTAAAAGAACTGGTATTAAAAAATTACGAATCATTCTGTTGATAAATAATCCATTCGTTCATTAAATATATTTGCAATATTAACAAGAATAATCTTTGAAGAAATTTTCTGCATTTCAATATACTTTCTAAACAAACATACCCTTCTATATCCGTGGACTCGATTATTATAAGTTGTAAATTATCCTCACAACCTGTTTCTATAAGAACATAATTGAAAACGTTATTGGTTTTAAAGCATTTCCATTCTAAAAATGCATGTCCTTTTAGAAGACGATTCGAGATATGCAAAAAAATTAACTGATCGTATCCCATGATAACAATTCTTAATATTATCTTCATTATAATCCTAACTGTATGACAATTCCCTTGAAAAATAAATGATTTATAAGACTGAAACATAAAAGCGGTTCATTATTTTAAACTAATTTGAAGCGCAGTAGACTTTTATTTTCCTCGACATTTTATTATGCACAATTAGGGTTTCTCAGTAACTGGAGCCGGGGATTTCAACTTTTCCTTCAACCTTAAACTTAAAGGGCTTAAAGAGGCCTGTTTCCATAAACGGACAGAATGGGACCGTAACCAATTAACAGGTAATGCAAGGATCTGAAAAAAGGATTGCAGCTAAGGGGGAAATTTTTGAAATCGTTTAATATCCTCTGTTCTCTTTCTTGTTGAGAAAATGTTTAATTTTGTAAATTCAAAAAAAAAAAAAAAAAAAAAACAGGTAGATTTTTCGAAAATTTCAAACAAAATTTGTGAGCTTTTTAAGATTTTCGAACTATTGAAAATGAAAATAATTTAACTTCTAATTTAAGAAGTGTTCAGTTAAAAAAAATTAATCGTTCAATTTTTAATGTTTTTAGCTTCAAATTGCTTGAAATAATGTAAGTTTAATTTTTCTTTAATTCATTGATTGATTCTTCAATTTAGGTTTCGAAAATGATAGCGTGGTTTTATATTTTTTAACCAGAAATCTTTCAATTATTCAATTCATGAAATTTTAAAATTAAATATGTTTCAAGCTTCAATTTAAAAAGTTTAAAATGCAAAAGAGTTGAATTTTTAATGATCGAACATAACTTGTTTGAGCAGGGACAAAACCAAGAATTCCTAAGAATAATTCTTGACTGAAAATTGATAAAACCTCTGTAAAAATTTGAAACCTACCAACATATTTGCAGCTTTCACGTAGTTTAATTTTACCTGTAGCAATTGATCGAAAACGTTCGATACGTATTGTATTTGCATTAAATACATATTGTGATAGAATTAAATTGATGTAATTTGTAAATATTAAAAACATGTTTTATTATTTGTATATAACATTAATAAATAATAGAATATAATTAAATCATTCTCGTGATTTTATTTATTTCCAATAAAAAAGAATTTACTAAAATTTTATAATTATTTTATTAGTGCAAGATACCCTGACACAAAGGAGGGGGGGGGGGGGGTTCAAAACAATTCATATCAACTTCTAGTTATCAGTTTCAAGTAGTATTTTATGTAATATAAACAATTTGTGTTTTAAAAAACCGCAAAACAATTATTAATTATCGCCAGAAACTCATGAAACCCAATTTTTCACGTATGGGGTTTTTTGGGACCTTGTAAAACAAACTTGTGGGGGTGATATTTAAAAAAAACTGTTTATTTGTATTCTATATAGGTAATCGTGAGAATAAATGTTGAGTTTCAACTCGATTCACCTAATATTGACGATTATGAATAAAAATTACAAAAACGTCTTTTTTCTGATGGGAAATACGTAATAAACTTCATGGGGCTTGCGCAATCTCGGAGTATAATTCTTTTTAAAACGGGGTCGAAGAAATTTAAGGGCGATATGCATGAAAATTCGAGAAAAAAAAAATTCCAATTCATTCTGAGACCACTTTAGTATACAATGAGGCCTTTATGATCCTCACGAATTTCTACCTTTCAAGTAGTTATTCTGGATTAGGACAGTGGAGAAATTCCATATAAAAAATATACTTTTATTTTTAATTATCATGGTATTATTCATCGTGTAATTAATGTGTAATTATTTGATTAAAAATTATTTCTGTAAATTAAAAGTGATCCTAAATGACAAGGTACTTAAAACGCAAATTATCAAGAAACACGTCGTTGAAGAATTCTTTCAACATTCTTTAGAAAAATTCAGCGAATTACATTTGATTCAAATATTTGAATGTGACTTAAAAAAAATTGACATTCTTAAAAAATTTTATTATTTAGGGTCAATACAATCCACATAAAATTATTTGTTTATTTATTTTAATATTACATATTCGTTTATGTATGATTCAAAAATCGCAAGTTTAAAAATGGTATTGTGCACGTCGAAATTCTTTTTCCCATTTGAAAAAAATGAAATCCCTAAAAAAATGTAATCTAATTGGATGAAATCTGGCACTCTCTTATTGAGGTGAAAGATTAATATATAAATATTTACGTTGCTCTAGTGTTTCAAAAAAAAGTTAGGACAATATTAGACTTTTTTTAGAAAGAATTATGAAATTTTGTTTTCTTTATCTTCATGTCCGTGAGAGCAATAGAAATGGATACCAAAAAAGTTTCTTATCGGCTCGCTTACGCTGTTATTTACAAAAGGTGCACCGGAGAACATAAAGGAGAAAAAGTGAAAAAATCCATATTTTATGCCAAAACAGCTCCCAAAGGGGGGGGGGGGATGTTTTCGCGTATTCCGCGAAGTGTACTCGCAAGCTTTGTTTTGGATTCATAGCTTATAAACGGGTAGTTTTTCAGCAAAAATGCATATCAGAATATTCATAAAGTAAAAAATTTCCTTTTGCAAACGATAGATTAAGTTATTTTAAAAATATTATTAAACCCTCTTGTCACCAAAACGTTTCACCTACCCGTTAGTCACGATCATGGACTATGCAACCGTGGACCCGCAACTTGTGCCCTATACGAAATATTCAAATTTATTATTGTCAGACTTGCAGTAGTGAAATTCAGTCGTCAATTTCCCGAATAAGATGTTGTAGCTTAAAATTTGATGTGACAAGCTTGTAAAACAGTGGAAAAAGAGTTTTAAAACAATGCGAAAGATCTGTGAAAATGACTTTATTATTTTTTATCGGGTTCTCTTTTTGCTTTCAATGGAACTGTAAAAAAATCATACAGTTTCCTACTACAGACTGCTTCCTTAAAGACTATCAAAGTAATTTTTTTTGCTGTTTCCAAAAAGTATTTTTTTTTTGCAAAGTGAAGGTGCAAGTTTTGCGGAATACGCGAAAACCTACCCCCACTTCTGGAGATGATTACGCATGAAATATAGTTTGTGCAGCAAAAGTGTATGAAACCTTTTCTGTTGGAAATTTTATCTCAAATATTTTCACCAGTTTTCTTTTTTGTTCTCCGATGCACCCTTTCATAAATAATAGATAAAACCCAGCATTACTACCCGTTAAGGGGGTGTTTTTTAAAGCTAGAGATGTATGGGTAAGCGAGCCGATAAAGAACTTTTTTGGGTTCTATTTCTATTGTACTCACGGACATGATGGTGAAGAAACAAACTTTACTAGTTTTTTCTGGAAAAAAGTATAGTTTCCCCGAACGTTAACTAATGAATTGCTAAAACCTCAGAATCTTTAACGATAAACCAATCATTTTCAATTTTGTGCCTGATAAATGAAGAGCTTGCACTTTAAAGCTGTATTTAATTCCGTAATATATGTAAAAAGTCTATTTTAAAAGACAAGAATAGACTAAAAAAATTTTTTTTTTTAATCAGGCAAAAACTTCCTTTTCACCTTCAAAAATAAATACAGTTTTTGAAAACAGCAAAAAAATCACTCTGCTAGTCTTTTAAAGGAGAGTCTATAGATTACGAGAACATGAGCATGAAAAGCATGAACATGAAAATTGTATGTAACTTTTTTTGTTTCATATTTTATTTGATATATTTTCACTTATATTCATTTTTGTTCTCCGATGCACACTTTCGTAAATAATAGACAAAAAAGGCATTACTACCCGTTAAGGGGATATTTTTCAAGGTTAGGGGTGTATGTTTAAGCGAGCTGATAGGGAACTTTTTTGTTATTCATTTCTATTGCCCTCACGGCCATGATGGTGGAGGAAAGAGAAACTTTCCTAATTTTTTCTGATAGTGGACCTTTGTTGAGCTGATTTTCCCGGACTAATGTCCCGTTTAAGTAAAGCAGTGTCTATTGCTGATCAGTCTACTTTCTAAGCCCACCGGCTCGAACCGATTTCCCAGAGCCTTTAGAACCTAGAACTAAAGGCTCTAGGCCCTATTCAAATTAAAAATTTGAGCACAAAATGCTATAGCCTAAAATTGTTCCTTTTAGTGAAAAAATGCTGCCACAAATTGTCTTTTATCTTTAAAACTTTTCTTAGTGGTTCCGCTAGGCCGTTTTAGATTTGAAAGTTAATTTCCTTATTTTTCAATTTAAAAAAAAAAAACATATTTAAGCCTAAAAAAGTTCTTGAGGAATAAGCCATAATTTTTATTTAAAAAAATATAAATACAAAAATAAATATTTTGAATATTTATACCAAGTGACCTGTCATTGTATATCAAGTCTTCTTTTCCGCAATTAAAGATTCAATGAAATCGATAAGAAATATTTATAAAATTGCAAATTTGCGCCAAAATCGTCTATAATTAACTACCATACATCTTTTTTAGATAAATGATAGAGAAAAATACATTTCATAGCAGTACAATATAAATCTTTAAGCTATAGGAATATGTGCTTTTTGTGTATTTCGAAATTCAGGATTTGTTTCGGTCACCCAGCATAAATATTTAGAATATATTCCTTACAGAGAATATTCTCCTTATATTGTAGAAGAAATCCTGTGCATAATATTCCAGGAGAAATATGTCTACAGGATTATTTCAGACCATTAGATATAATGAAAATGCATATTTTCATATTCTAGGCCCAATCGTAACTTAAGAAAGTGTTTTTTTTTCTTTTGGTTTTATAAAATATGGGTCTCATTTCTCAATGAATAATGAATACTTTTTGAAGATGCAAGAATTTTTCGGCCTCAAATATTTATTTAAAAAAAAGAAAATTAATTTTCAGACTTCCAACAGCCTAGCGGAGCCCCTAAACAAATTTTTAAAAATAAAAGCACATTCATGGCAGCATTTTTTTACCAAATAAAAAAAAAAAAAAAAAAAATTGATTAGCATTTCGAACTCGAAAGTTCATTGCCTCACTACCCGATTCGGGTAGTGTTTCTAGGTGGATAAATACTACCAGTGTGGGTCCACCACACCCACGACGGGTCAACAACACGCAGTATTCCCCGAACGGTCACCCATCCAAGTACTAACCGCGCCCAACACTGCTTAACTTCAGTGATCTAACGGGGACTGGTGTTTTCAGCGTGGTATCGCCGTTTTTTTACCAAACAGAATATATTTATGGCTTAGCGTTTTGCAAAATTCGAAAACACACATTCTTTCAGCACCCTACCCTCCACGAAGTAACGTGACTTAAATGCTATATTTAAGTTTAGGATACTGTCTTGCAAATTTGCTAAAATACAATGTTCCTCCTGCTTCTTTTACGTAAACTATATAGAAGACTAGGAATCATTTAAATAATTGTGAACTTACCTGAAGACATGAAATATTTAAACAAATTAAAATTCTTTAAGCAATTGAAAGGTATAGTTAAAAAATTAATGGATATTATTAAATCTGTGCTAATTGATGATTAATGAAAAAAAAGAAAATTTCAAAAAGCGATAATAATCCTCAATATTGCGTGGAATTCAAATTCATTCGAATACAAATTTAAGTGTGAACTCTCTGTTCAAGAATATTTCACCTTAAAACGTCTAGGGAGCAGTTCAGTTGGTTCAAATAAAGGAAACTAGTTTACCAGGAGAGTTTCTACTGCTATGAAGTTCATAGATTTTAAAGGGGGTGCTTTTTCTTGTAAGTTTCAACAGAAAGAGGTGAAGAGATGGAGGGAAGGACAGAGTTCCATAAATATAACGGAAATTGGTTGAAGCCTCTAGACGTCATAAATGCTCATAAATCAGCCCAGGTTCTTTAGGACTTTTAGGTATAGCTAATCTGCTGATACAGACAGCTATCCTTATTTCAAAGAAAGAGTGATGTCTATTTCAATGCCCTAAAAATGATGCAGGTATAGGCTGAAGGGTAAAGACCAAAAAAAGACCAAACGTTGTTTGAAACTGGTCTTCAAGTGATCTTAAGTTGGTATTTCTTTTCAACTCATACTTGTATGCACTAAGAGGTCTAGAGGCTAACTTTGGCCTAAAATGTCGACCAAAAGAAAACTTTCTGGATACGAGAGTGTTAGTGGCGGCTGGATTAACGAAATATCAATAACAATACGAGTAGATCATCACATGGAATAATTTAAAGGAGGCACTTCAGAAGGTCAGCTTTATTGTACGTTCTTGGCCGGTCGTTATTACAGTGAGCAGGAGGGTACGCTTTATTTTCGTGTTTAAAAAACTCATCAAGATTTCCCTCCTGCTGCTGTCATGCAATGAAGAGACCACTTAAGAGTGCGCAATGATTTTTTAGTGTAACGGTTTTTGGGCTTTGACTTTAGACTGAACATTTTTGCTGCCATGTCTCTTGAAAGTTGGGTACTTATCGCACGTAATGGGATCCATAACATTTCCCGAAGATGTTGTCAACCTTTCCTTTTAATATTTTTAACCAAAATTTATATTTCACAAGATAATCGATAAAAGTCTTCCCTCATTTAAAAAAAAAACCACCCCCTCCCCTCTGCAAATGAAAATTGGTTGTCTCCACTTTTCAAATGATAAATCAAGGTCTTCTTAACGTGTCCACGAAGGCTTATCTTTTAGTCATAAAATACATAGTTCTAGCATATTTTGGCTTTAGTCCACCGGACTACTTGTTGAAGCGCTTGGTGAACTATTCTGTACGATTTGACCAGTCAAACATTATTAAAGCTGTTAGTTTTAGTGACAGAACTTTGTGATTCAATCTCTGTTTACTTTTTTTATTAAATAGAGGACGCTAGTGTTGCACCTCTATACAGTGCTTGTAGAGCGCAGTCCTGTATTTAATTCCTACTTGCACATTTTCCTGGATTGCCTAACAAAACCCTGATTTCTAATACTATGGTCGAAATCGAAATATCTACTTCATGAAGATGCTGATCTGCTGATGTGTAATTGTTTTCATTTTTTAGAATCCAAATGAGTTACTGCTATTTAAAAAACATGTTATGCATACAAAAACGTTTGAAACTCTTATCTCACGTTCAGTATTGAACTGATATTAAAGTAATCGCTAAGCGTCATACATATTTGCACTCCCTTATTGACCTCTGCGATTTTTCCTTTATTATAGGACATTGATAATTTAATGACAGAAGGCAACAAGTCTAGAACAGTAGCAGCGACGAACATGAACTCGGAGAGTTCTCGTTCGCATGCCGTCTTTTCAGTCATCCTTACACAAACCTTGACAGATCCGAAAAGTGGCGTCAGCGGTGAGAAAGTGTCTCGAATGAGCTTAGTGGATTTGGCAGGAAGCGAAAGGGCTGTGAAAACTGGAGCTGTAGGCGACAGGCTTAAGGAAGGAAGCAATATAAATAAGTAATTTCTGCTCAATTGAAATTGATTCTTGATCGAAAATCAAGTTCCAGAACTTAGGCCTTTAATCGTTTCAGATCGCTAACGACTTTGGGTCTAGTCATCTCAAAATTGGCAGATCAGAGTTCTAGTGGCAAAAGTAGAGACAAGTTTGTACCATACAGGGATTCTGTTCTTACTTGGCTCTTAAAGGTAATGAACAATTTAGAGCATTTCTCTATTCCGGATATTTGATTTAGTTTAGTGAAAGAGATTTCTGAATTAAAAAAAAATCTTTTATAATCAATAATCATTTCACCAATATGTTTGTAGGATAATCTTGGTGGTAATAGCAAAACCGTAATGGTCGCAGCGATATCACCAGCAGCAGATAATTACGAAGAAACTCTTTCAACGCTTCGTTATGCAGACAGGGCCAAGAGAATAGTGAATCACGCAGTAGTCAATGAGGATCCAAACGCAAGAATTATTCGCGAGCTTAGACAAGAAGTTGAGGCGCTAAAGGAGATGCTTTTGCATGCAACGGTATACTCAGAAAAATCTTTTACAATTTTATTTTGTTTAGTCTTATTCTTATCTTTTCCATTTTTGATGATTGTTTCGCTGCATAGGGTCAAGGGTCCGTGGTAGTTCAACAGCGAACAGACATTACAGAGAAGCTCTCGGAATCCGAACGACTGATGAAGGAAATGTCACAGACTTGGGAAGAGAAATTGGTGAAAACAGAGAGGCTTCAACACGAAAGACAGCAGGCTTTGGAAAAAATGGGTATAAGCGTCCAAGCCTCTGGTATACAAGTAGAAAAAAACAAATATTACTTAGTCAACCTCAATGACGATCCTAGTCTCAATGAACTTCTGGTATATTATTTAAAGGTATTTTTAAAAAAATTAGTAATTTAAATTGAATACATTATAGTATATAAAAAATTCTTTTATTTGATGTTATATTAGGTCTACACCGAGAGAACATACTTTTCTCGTATGATCTCGTCTCACGCTACGTTAGTATGGTTTATTTCAAACTATGATAGCTCACATTCATTCTAATTTAGTGTAGAGGTACGCTATACAAAATACGTATAATACCATGCATTTGAAGTCTAAACTGTATGCTCTGAGAGAATAACAACGACACGCGTTTAATGTACAAACGAGCTAATGCCTTGAACGCAAGGGGACCATACTATTTTAGTAAGGATCATAAACGTTCGGAGTAAGATTGCGCTCACACTTATTCACTCGCTTGGCCACCTTACTATAATAGTATGGAGTTTTAGAGTTTCGAGTATTAGAACTGTTATGCGTTTTCAGTACGAACGGCCCTGCGGACTTACCATAAAAAATCATTAGTGAAGACAATGGTGTCCGACAAGGAACATTTGAGAAATTGCATTCTTTTTACATGCCAATTGGAAAAAAATGCAGCTGAGGCGAACGAAATGATTTGGTTCGCCTTAGGAGAAGATGCGGTGATACATAAAACGTGTAAAAAGTAGTTCCAGAGATTTCACAATGGTGATTCTTTAATTATAATGCAAAAAGGATGCAGTATCTGAAATGCTCCTTGTCGGGCGTGTGTGTGTGTATATTTTAGGCTCCGAACCCGAAAACGCCCAATGGGCGTTCAAACCGCATGCACCTAGGAGTGGGCACTTAGAAATGCCCCGAACTAGGTGAGAGCGCTTTTGATTGCACCGAACTAGGTGTGGGCATTCTCAAATGCACCCACGTAGGTGGGGAAAAACTAAAACGTCCTGAACCCGTTCTAGTTGTCTTCAGATACAGAGAATGCTTTTTGGGGAATATAAAAATTTTTTCTTGTGATAAAGATCTAGTATTTTTGTTGAGGCACATTCTGAAGCACGCAATCCTGGTAAAAGTCAAGCATAAAAAAAACAGTTATGATATATTAGATAACTAATGTTGAAACTAATGTAAAAAACAAAATTTTTGTGGAAAAATATTTTGTGAAAAAAACTTTTGAAACAAATTTTGTGAACAAAAATTTGTTGAAAAAAATGTGTTGGAAAAAAAATTATGTAAAAACAATGTTGGCGTTTATTCTCTTTTTCCCGGGGGTTGTCTGATGTGTCCGGGCTGGATACGAAACCCTTAAAACAACTTTCATTAAAAGATTTGTTCAAGTCAAATCTAAATTTATTTCAAGAAGATGCCAACACCAGTGTTTGAAGTTACCTATGCCAGTGTCTAAAGTACCTCATCTCGAAAGAGCGCATGAGCTGCTTTTTCACCAGTGCCTAAAATAAGCCATATTCAAACTGCGCATGCGTGAAAATTATTTCGCACACAGTCTGCTCAATAAGGTCCTATAGGCATTATTTAGAAGTATCAAACCGTCAACTTTCGAGGTGGGTGTCGCAAAAATGTGACGTCCGCTGAAAAAACCTTTTGGGTTTTTTAATCCAACGTCAAAATATATTTAATTTAATTATTTTCTTGGCCATTTGTCACGATGGGCCCCACAAGTTTTTGAATATTTGCCGCGCGCCAGCGACGTCACTGGTGGGGACTATGTACATTATTGTAGTGCGGAGTCTGGCCGCCGTGCGAGCACAGACCGGTCAACGAGCAGCGGCGGTCAAGCTCGCAGATCAGTCCGCATCGGTCTGCAGGAAGACGAGCACCTCGACTCCTCGTACCTTCCGAGCTACGCAGCCAGTCAGTTCCCTTCGGTTCGCAGGAAGGTGAGGACCTCGGCTCCTCTCACCCTCCGAACTACGCAGCAGAGCAGTTCGAGTTCGGACGCTTCCCAGCGAGGAAGTCGCTCTCAAAGACCCCGCGGGAATCCTGTATTCGCGAGTATTCCGGTTTTTCTAGAATCTAAAATCTTTATCCGTCTTTGTTTCTAATGTGAGTTTTGAAATTTAAATAAATCCGTCGACCTAGTGTCTGGGCGATTACACACGAAGACTTGACAACAAATTATTATCCCCTTTCTTGAGGCCCTGTTGACCTCTTGGTGGTTTATGAGCAGACGATTCGTTTCTACTTGAAACATAGTCGATCTAATTTCTCGCAAAAATAAATATTCCCTTCCGGGTCCTCGATCGTACCGAGGATGACCGGGTTTCCTCAAAATTAAACAAACTCTTCCGGGTCCTCGACCATATCGAGAATTCCCGGGTTTTTCTAAAAAAAAAAAAACTCGCGAAAATTATGCAAAATATTCCGGGTCCTCGACCATATCGAGGATTCCCGGGTTTCCCTAAAATCCTAAACTCGCGAAAATAAATAATCCCTTCCGGGTCATCGATCGTACCGAGGATGACCGGGTTTTCCTCAAAGATGAATAATCTCTTCCGGGTCCTCGTTCTAAACGAGGATAATCGGGTTTTTCCAATAAACTAACCTCGCGAAAATAAATAATCCCTTCCGGGTCCTCGATCGTACCGAGGATGACAGGGTTTCCTCAAAATTAAACAAACTCTTCCGGGCCCTCGACCATATCGAGGATTCCCGGGTTTCCCCAAAATACAAAACTCGCGAAAATAAATCATCTTTTCCGGGTCCTCGACCATATCGAGAATTCCCGGGTTTCCATAAAAAAAAAAACTAAACTCGCAAAAATGAATAATCTCTTCCGGGTCCTCGACCATATCGAGGATTCCCGGGTTTCGCTAAAAAAAAATCACGTGCGTCCTAAACTATGACCAGTGACAGATTTATGTGTAAACATCTTCGGTAAACGTTGACTGAAATTGAAATCTTACATAAAGCAAATAATAACTCACGCACATGTGGGAGTATAAAAATTTATTTTCTCTTATATATAATGTCGTGCAAAAGTTTCTGGTCAGTTATTTTCCAATAGGATAATAATCCTAATCTAACAATGTAACAATAACCCTACTTTAATAATAATAAACTGTAGATTTTCCCTCTATTGACATATCCGGCATATTTTGTCGGATTTGAATGTTCTTTTCCGGTACATTTTATCGTGTACTAAATTGAATTCTGAAGAATTTATTATGAATTCCAAACGATTCTAGATTAATTTCAAACAATTCTAGATTAATTGCAACTACTTGAAAAATTGATATTTGCAAAAATATTTCGGACAATAGAAAACTCAATGGAGATACTGATGACAGATGGAGGTTATGTGTAAGAAAACAAGAAAAATGTTAAGTTGATAAACTGTAAATATAAATTAAGTATTTATTTTTAAAATTGAACTGTAGTACGACTCTTAACAATAGAATTATAATAAAATTGATTTGATAAGACGATTCTGAATCTGTTTATAATTAAATAATTTATAGATTTTTACGTTAAAAATTGAACTATTTCAAATTGAATGCCTTACGTAATTAATAAAATGTATGCATCCGATTGAAACTTCAAAATCTTCCGTTAATTTTCAAAAGCATTTCAATTAATATATTCATAATTTTAAAGTTTTCATTGTTTCATTTTTTT